>MCFK01000869.1:2818-14635 GCA_003610855.1 Erysiphe neolycopersici | reverse complement strand
AAAAAAAAAAAAAAAAATAGATTACTAGTTTGGCCAGATGCAAATAGTAGAAGGCAGATTTGTGTGGGCTTTGTGGATGTGACTACTTACTATCCCCTCTATTTCAAAGATTCAGGAATAGATACTGTAAGTGTTCTCGGGGATCGCACAATCCCAGTATTCCCTTGAACACGCAGGTCATGAGCGATTGTGATCAGGATAGTAACTTCCTTGGTATACACTAGGTGTTCTAGATCCATGGCAGACTCTAGCGTCTGTAGAAGAATAGATATCTCAAAAGAGCCCGCTAGTTTCTTGCATGATGAAGAGTATCCTATTGGGAGGTAAAGCAGATTCTTTTAATTGGTAAAAATAGATAACTAATTTATATAATATTTTTAACAGATTCGATATGTGGACTGAGTCATCATATGATTACTTCTCATAAAAGCTTCGCCACACATCTACCTAAAATTAAGGTATTCAATAAATTTCTGGCCAAACTGTGTGTTCATAATGAGCACATGATAAAGGGTCGATGGGAATCACCGAATAAATTGCGCGTTGAAATCAATAGCCGTTAAGATGCGGAACGTGCAGTCCATTCGATAATGACATGTTGCACACTACATATAATGTTAGCGGAACTAGGTTAGTAAATCTTCAACGTGCCAATTTTTGCTAATCGATTCTATAGGGAATGGCTGGGAAGATGTGACCTAAAGTACTAGGATTTTTGACTCCTCCCAGATGTACATTCGGTGGCCTGTACTAGCTCCATAGAACTCCGAGATAGAGTCAAAGAAGATGTATTGCGTTCAGATTCCGAAGGACGAATATTCCAACTACGGAGAGGCATATAAATAAAAATGTCTAGAATTTATAAAACTTTCGTCTCAAACCTAAGTTATTTAGTTAACTGTTTTTTTTTACCAGACAATTAAAATTTAATTTTACAAAACAAAACAAGGATATAAAAAAATTAGCAAAAATGAGAATATTATATATTCCAAGTATATATATGTATTTATAGATAGTACTTACATAATCAAATATTATCAGTTAATATCTTCAAACTCTGCTTGATTTCCTTAAGACTTGCCCTTTTGGCAGTCAAACCAATTATAAGATCACATCGAGCTTTTATAATCTGCCGGGCCAAGTTAGCATTTTTTAACTCAACAAGTTCCTTCTCTCTGAGCTTAGCCATGATTACCATCTCTTTCTGCCTGAGCTGGGACGCAAATACCATTTCCTTTATCTTCAACTTGGATTCTTCCTCAAGTACAAAGAGTTTCAAGGCATGAGCGTTCTCAAGTTCGATCCTTCGAGAGCGTTCCTCTCTTTCCTGCGTCAGCTTGAACATCTCTTTTTCCCGAGCTATCCTCTTCAAGATCACATCTCTCCCCATATCCAAGACCACATTTCCATTTATCCTACGCCTCTTATTTATAGCCCTCCCAATTTCTGGACTTTCTTCCAAGGTAGAAGAAAGAGGTCGTCTAATATGACTCGGCTGGACGGTAGACTGTGACTCCGTCTCAAAACTAAAATCAGCAATGACTCTTGGCCCTTAAATTCGAAACACACATCAGATATGACAATTGTTTCTTCCGCTTCAGCTTCCGCTTCCGTTTCCCTTCTTCCTCTCCCATTTACCCGTATTATACCATCATTACTAGATCGCTGTTCAACCACAGCTTCAATTTCGGTTACCTTGTCTCGCAGGCAAGTATCTTCCGTGGTTAGGGGAGTCACATTTTGCTTAACGCCAAATAGTTCATTCATTCTCTCGAAGAATGGACAGATCGAATTCAATTTTTGGGACATTGTACGAATCCCTTTGCTCTGGTCCTCCTCTGTAATACCTGCACCGGGTTTTTTTTTGAAATCAACCGCTTTCTGAAACTGTCCCCTATAATGCCGAAGCCTGTGGTACATTAATTTACCCGTAAGTTTCAGCCTGTTCTGTGAATTTTGATTCATATGCATGGCAAATTTCTCGAGCGTGGTTCCCTTTGGGTGGGAAATTCTATGGATTTTTGTCCCGTATAAGCTGTTAAAATTTTCCCTGTTCTCAAGCCAAGCTACGACACATTCGAGGTCGTCTTTCTTGAAACGCATTTGGCGCGCATTCCCTAATACGTTTATTAGCTAGGCTCAAGCTACGGTAGCATCTGAGCCGATTTGGTTTTCATTGCGAACCTACTTTGAGTAGCCAAGGTTTCTGATGCCACTGAAGATGTTGGGTTGAGAGAAGACATTTCAGCTCTAAATAATTGTGTGAAAAATTGATTATATGAATGTAGAGTAAATACTTTTCAATTTGAATAAATCAAATTTAAGAACGTTCTTATTAATAGTTTGATAATATTTTTAGCTAAAAATGATCTACTAGACAATATGCATACTTTCTTTTGATATTCCATGTCAAAAACCCGCCAATTGAAAAAGCACTCAATTTTTTTCTTTTTTTTTCTGTCGGAATTCGGATCTATATGCATTAACGACGTGTTTGATCGAGCAGCTAGCTAAGTGATGCCAGCCAGAGGTTAAAGTAATCGGAAGAGCCCTAATTTTTTTTTCCTATGCCGGTGACGGACAAAATTGCAAAGTCTGTCAAATTTAAAGTCATAGATAGATAGGGCGCTGATCAGATTAGGAATTTCTCACTACAAAGTCAACTCAGTGTGGAGGAGTGTTATCATTAAGAACTCGAGCCCCGGAAAGAAATGAACTACAAGAGCTCCTTTTATCATATCTATGTCGTAACAAGCCCGGCACAGGTTAAAATTAAAGTAAATCAATCCTTCCTACATTTGCACATGAAGTACAGATTCAGACTAGTCGTTATGAGAATTGAAACATATTTGATTTTTATTAGAAAGGGGCCCAAAGAAAATTGAAGTATCATCCATTACACGATAATCTCTCGATATTATATATTTGATTACTGTCACTACTAAAATGGCCTTTCACCGGTCGGTATTGTTGTGGGAAGGTCTAAATGTTTTAAAGATCATTCATTATTGAACTACTACTACATGTCATCATCAGTTCTAAGAAGTCTGATAACATTAGCAGTATGGATGGTCTAACGGTGAGTTAGACCTACTTACTGGAGCTCGCAAGTGACTCAACGTCAGCTCTCGAGTGGTCTTGATCCAGATTATTTCTCTCGCATTCTGAATTAACGGGCGAAGCTACAGGCTCAAGATATTGAGTACCTTACCTAGTGATATTATATTTCAATACCACTACTACCGTCTTCTAATAGCCAGCGGAGCTCTCTCACTTCAACCAGAAAGTCAAGAGTTGCTGAGGTCAGGAGGAGACAAACTAAAATTCTTCTTCCATAGTCCTGCAGCTAGCTTTAGCCTCTCTATGGCTTCATAAATAAAGCTAAAGATCCTTGATTCAGTGGTGACGAGCCGCAACCCTTCAAATGTTCTTTTTGGGGTTTTTTCTTGCTTTTATTTTAATTCCGTTGCAACAATTATTTTTCGAGCTTTATTTATTAGTTAGGGCCGGTCAAACATCGCTTTTGAAAATTATCAAATTTGATATGCAATTTGTAATCAAAACTACAACTTGATATCATCATCACGCATCATCTGAAAATCGACGTGATAAATGTCTGCCTCACTTTTTGATATTCGGTGCACCATCTCTGCTGAAATATTTTTGTGGATGAACCGAATATCAAAACGTGAGGTCGACATATATCACGTCGATTTTCAGATGATGCGTGCGATTATATCGTTTTACAGATTTGATTTACTAACTGCATAACAAATTTGTTATGCGATTTGTAATCAAAACTATTCTCCCTCTGTCCCATAAAAAGATTTCTTTTTAGTCATCATTTACTCCCTCTCTCCCAAAAAAAGTTTCTTTTTTTTAAATTTATGAGTGCGACAACTTTCTAAGTTTTCAAATTCTAAATTAAAGAAAAATTGATGATGATACTTCGATGGAAGCTTAGATTAGATGTGATTCTGAAGTTGATATTTCTCGAAAGAGAGGTCTGAGAGGCGCTAACGATTAGCTTTCAAGAGTGGCTCGTGCGCAGCTTCTAAACCTTCTTTGTATACTGCCGCAAAAGTGGGCCGCACGAGAGACTCTTGAACGTTTGCTTACACTGACCTCTTTGATTGACACTGTTGCATCATAATTTGTCTCTGGTCGTATATTACCATGCATGCTCTAAGATTGTTTACTAGCTAGGTTTATCGGATTCAATCTCGTCATGTCTCCTTTTCCGACCATTTGACTTACTCTGTTGCCCAACAAAGCGAGCTCGTGACAAGAGGGCATTTTTGCTACTAACTGGCCACATTCCTCATTTCTAGAAGACGACGTTCTTGATGGTTATCTCTTGGAGAATTTCTCTTCAAAAGCCAGATATATCACGGATAAAAGAGGAAATCAAACAATCATATTCTAGCTCTTGAAGTAAGTGCCTTCCTTGAAAATGGTTTTTTTTTGAAAATTATTTTTCCATTGACGAAATATACCAACATCTTAAGGCTGAAGGGCATGGGTTTGGTAGGATGGAAGAGCCTGCAAATGGACATTTTTTTGCTCGGCTTTTAACGAGAAATTCTTGACTCTTATGACATATATGGCCATCTAGTAGGAGCATAGTCTATGGTTCAGTAGGATCCAAGTTGCTATACCGAATAAAGTGTTCTGTCTAGTATTCACTCATTACTTCATTTTTTATATACCCCTTAGGGGTAGTAGTCATCCATGAATTATCGACCAGGTTCTTATAAGCCCAACTACTCAAAAGCTTTTCACCAGGGACCATGAAAAATAGTGGAATTAAGCCTCCTACGGCATTAATTGTTTCTATCATAGTTATATAGGTCCGGTCCTCCGGAGAACGAGTGTATAGCTCTCCAATAGAGCTTGGTATAATTACCTCTTCGGCTGGAGGGTATCCAGTACTGGCAACTGTTTCATCAATATTCCAAACTCTCTTGGCCTTCCTAATTTTACGTAAACGAATTCAGTTGCGGTAGTCAACGAACCTTTCTTTGATATCTGTAGAGGAGTGAGATTCAAGACGAACCTGTGACATAGGTTTTGTTTGAATCTCATGGATCCCGAAATCATATTTGCGTTTGTTAAACCACTCCTTTGATGGGGGTTCTTGAGAGGAAAAGTAGGGAATTTAAAACATCAGAATCACATGACTGACAGCTTTCTGGCCTTCGGTTAAGTTTTGGATTAATGATACTCCGGACCCAGGGGCTTGGAGCAAGGTAGTAGCTTGCCTGATTTATATCGACAGCGGCTTCTTTTGTTTTACTAGTTCTATCTTATTCAGTAATGCCATCGCTGTTGAATAGTAAGTAGTTAGTAACCATCGAATTTAACTTTTCTCATGAGCATTAAACAAACAAAAGAGTCCTTTGACACTGTTGAATTAATGGCTGTTGTACCCTAATTTAATGTTGGATTCTGAAAGACCAATCACGTTTTACTGGACGAAAGCTAGCTACATGCAACGCTCAACTAACTATCCAAACATGCCTTATTGGATTTGAACCTGTTGTTTCCTTTCTGAAGTGAGGGTTGGTGCCCAGTCAGGCAGGCTTCCGTGGCTTTCAAAAGGGAGGACGAACGGCCCGGACACCATCAACCACCCCTGGAGACAATCTTTTTTTTTTCTTTTTTTAACAGAGGAGGAGGTGGGGGGGGACAGAAGTTTATTCTATTTTCTGAAAGTTTTAAGGTTTTTTTTTTTTTTAAAATAAAAAGGATGCTGCTTTTGAGGTTTAAGAGTGCTTTGAGTAAAACTTTCTTCAATCTTAGAAATATCGCATCGATTTTTATTTGATGATAAATTTGGGACTGATCCTATCACAAATTTTAGCAGAACACCCTTCCTTTTGATAAATTTAAGCTGCTGGGGTGTAAACCCATTTTTATTGCTGTCTGGGGCTCATAAACTTTTATATTTTACCACAGATTTTATGGAAAATAACACCCTCCCTACCTTTGAATCAATCAATAATTAAGTTCTCTTCTATATAATCGATCCTTATATATATTAACATACTTATAACTAACTATATTAGTATTATTACTACAATGAGCTATTTCTGTAATTATTTGAGGTTTTTCCTTGCAATTATTATAATTATAATTATTATTATTATCTTGAATGTATAACTGGCTATAATTGGCCACGTTTACAAAGTAAAAAGCAAAACACTTACCATCATTCCCTCACCTCACTCACTACCTACCTTCCTCACTCTCTCCCTTACCTGCTTACTGCCCTTGGGATGCCACATTCGGTCGAGCCGGTTAATAAAATGTTCTAATTTGAGTCGGATGCATGATTCCTAGGCTTTGTAATTTTTTATTGTTTTTATTTTATATATAGGGTTTGCGTTGATCCGATGTGGTGATTCTTACTTATCCTTAGTCAGGTAGTCAAGTCAGTGTCAAAGTGGGACGGACGGAAGGGGAGGGAAGAGCAAGGAAGGTAGTGACCGGGTGAGGGGGGCATTACTAAGCGTTTCATATTTCGGCTAAGCAGGCAGTTGGAAACAAATCACGTCACTGGCTGTCTGGCTGTCTGGCTGGCTAGCTGGTCGAGTTGGTTAAAAAAACTCACTTTGTAAGCAAGTGTGCGTGTGTGTATTCAGTCTCTTCATGAACCTGTCAACCTTGTCTCTTATGCATTAATCACGATTCCCCTTGTAATATGGTTGTTTGATTGCATGCTAAGTTTTACCTACAGACGAATCAACATTTGATAGCGACGGCTTTTTTTCATTGAGTTTGTATGGAAGATCTGCAAGGATGAAGGAACCAGTAGAGCGCAAGACTTTATCTATCATCTATTTCTTTACATTGTCTGCATCTTGAGCCATGCACGTTGAGCCGCAGTTATTGGTCAGAAATTCCGCCTGGGCATTGCATAAGGTTCAGAGAGAAATGTCAAATGTCCCTCCGCCCCGCCATGATTTAATCCCAATTCGTTTCATTTGACGCCGGGAAGCCTGTCTGCCTGCGTACATCTTTGAACGTGTCAATTCGCACATCTAAGATCGACAATTACCCAGTAAGCCCTTGTGCATGGTTGTTTCTAAGCTTTTTAAGCTTCTATTAACTTTACTTCCTTCCATCGAATAATCCATGAGACCACCGTCTTTATTTAGTTTAGCATGGCTGCTAAGATCCCTTACGATAGCAGTAGTTACTTTACTTATTAATGTGGATCTTAAATTCTTGAGTTGTATTGAAGACATATAATCACCAGGATTTCAACTACTCATATAATGGCTGCTCGGAATATCTCGAAATTTTATGATAAGCTTACTTCAAAAACAAGGATAATGAAGATATTTATCCAAGTCGAATTCGGTGTCACGTACTCGGAGAGTGATTGCCAGCCTGAACCATCAGTTGAGTGTAGATTTCTCAAAAAATTCAAGGCGGCAGCATCAAAACTACAAAACAATGAGGATGATGATTCAAAAAGTAGAGAATTGCCGACTACTTTTTCAACGCCATGGATTCGTCCGCTTGATTTATCAGGTCCATTCGACAAAGACCAGCAAGAATTTTGGATTATGGAAGCACTAGGATATTATAACTTAACATCTGCAGCTCTTCAATGTCAGATTCCACCCAGCATAGATAATAATCCTCACAATAGTGAGACCAATGAAAGAGATACCTTTGAAAAGGAAGGAGCTCTAATCAGGGAAAAGGATCTAGATTTATTTCATCAGGCCACTCTCACGATTGGCACATTTTTTTATGACAGTGATTCTGATATCGAATGTGAAAAACCATGGAAGTTTCCGTGCTTAGATGGTAATTATAGCTCTGGGAATCTCAATCTACCGCTGTATCACGGCAAAACTCCGAAGAAAGCCAAGAGGTACGGAATGTATAAGAATATCACATCTCTATGGTAGTTGGCTATTTAACAGGAATAAGTGTATATCAATTAATATTTGGGAATTCAACTTCATCGTGCGAGGATTATATGGAGAGTTCCTTTTAAACACTCAATTTCTCAAATTGGATTGAAAATACGAAGAAGCAAAAATTGCAGCAAACACACGGAAAAGTCTGCTCTGGAGAAAGATTTAACGATCACTCGATTTGATCGACAAATGTATAGGTCTGGAATGATTGATACCTAGTGGAATTCTACCCGAATACTTGGCTTCCCCCCAATCCAAAAGCATACTTACAGGAGTAAAACTTAAAGCCAGTCCATCTAATGAAATAAAGATAGGAAATGTATCTCTTGAATAACACGTCAGCAAAACATGCTTTGTCATGAAGGCTATAGTACGGCAGTCGAAACTTAACGAAGCCGATGCATCGGATTTTAGAATTCATTAAAAGACAGCGAGAAGAATGAATCAAAAACTTCTAAGATATTAAAAAAAAAATCGGATTTGGATAAGGTGTTATGAGGTAAAGTCTTACTACGACTTTGGGTTGATTGGATGATTCTAATTTAATTAACTAGTGAAAGAAAATCTGCCGAACTCCCCATAATCAAGTTTGGTGTGAAAATAAAACAATAAAACCGCCTTAAAAAACTCAAATTTAAGAACAGTAGGATGAGTTCTGGTTTGCGTTTACTGAATAAAAAACATTTATTCATATAGACTAGAAGCTGAGCTCAAGTCTTCAAGCCAAGAAAATTCCTTTACGTGTTTGCGTCATGAGAAAGAGATAGTGTCAGTCTGTAGAGGCTGTAGCTTAGAAGTAATAAATAAAAATCAACGGATTCAAATCACATTTTTATTTTAAATTCCTTTGAAACTTCTCGTCCAGTTACAAATTTTGCCAGCACTTTTTTAATTCCGATTGTCAATCTCAATCCAATTTACAACATGCCAAGAGTGAAACTTTGGATTGTTCTTGTGCCTGAGCGCTACAGTATTCCCACGTCAACGTAAAACTCAATAAGATATTAGTCTTACCACTGTATGTAATAATAATGAGATGGAAGAAATTTTAAAAAGTCGATAATATTCGTTCGCATCGGCGTTTCAAATTTACGTGATGTATATATATAATATTATCTTCTAAACTTCAAAATAATGTATATATATATAAATATATATATAAATATATATATATAAATATATATATATAAATATATGTATATAAATTTTAAAAGTGTTAGTTTGAAAAAAACCTCATTTATCAATTGAAGGAAGGATCCAAGAAGCTCTAAACACCATATGTTTGTTTGTTTACGTTGAACTAAAGCGTCTTTCTGCGGCCGAAGAAGCCTCCCCCACTCCCCATGTGTCCGTCCGTCCGTTGGCCATCCAACAACTGGTCAGCCAGTCCCATATGTGCGTTTCACTTTTCAAACCATCTTCTTCCTCAAATATGCCAATTTCTAGATTAGCCATTATTCATTAATTTATCCCTAAAAGAAAAAGAAAAGGTCTTCCGGTGAAGTTTAGGTACTATTAAGAGTTCTTAATTACAATATTGTATTGAATTCCCATTTTGGCGGGTGGCGGCGACTGTAGCATACGGCGTCCCACCTACCTACCACTTCTAGGGAAAGAATTAGACAAAAACGACAATCCCCTGTAGAAGTCGCGGAACCTTTAAAACTATCAACAAATGATCAAGAATTATCCCTTGTTAATTGAATTATTAGACTAGATTGTGTAAAGCAGGTTCCGTCTCACTTTAATGAGCGGAAAATGCTCCCAAAGAAAACTGGAGTTGCAGTTTGATAATACTTCTGTCGATAGTAAATGGATACGTCGATCTTTGTAGGGATACCTACAGATTAATGGAATGACTACTAAACCGCTCGATATAGCAAGAGTCGAAGCGGTTACTCCTCATCAATTTGATGAGCCTTATACGCTTTTTGAAAGCGTGAAGTGCGATATCCTGGCCCGCCCAGAAAATTTGTAGAATAAAGACGAATATGGATTTGGACTCGGCATTTGCACAAATCAGCGGGCAATTTTTGCATCAAAAAAGAGTTCTACTTATCGCAGAATTTTTGATGATCATTAATGGGTTCCAGTCGTGGAGACCCGACCGCTTGTCATCTTCAAAGATGCAGCACCACAAAGCTATTGGTCCGAAAAGAAAGTGCCAGACTGGATCTTCATAACATCTGAGAATAGATGGACGGCTCATTCCATTGCACTGGACTTGACACTGAATTTCCCATTAAAAAAAAAAATAAAAAAAATAGAACCGAACTTATATGCTTTATTGAAAAATCCTCGGATTACTCTCATGTCTCATCTTTTCCTCGAAGAATTACTATGGGACTTGAAAAAAAAAACAAAAAAATTGGGTTATCTTTAAAAATTTACCACAGTATCAAAATATTGTAGACACTTACGTATGTATCATAGGACTGAAATAAAGACTTAGTTATTGCGATTGTAAAATTGTGATCTTTAATTATTATTTCCATTTCAGCCAACTAATTCCATCATGCAAACGACACGAATAGATAGCCCCGATGGTTGGTCTTTTGTTTTTTTTAGTCTTATCAAGATCCTCTTAATTGTTTCTACAGCATTTGTCGGCTAAATAATTAGGTGAAGTTTTCACGTGATACCATGTACAAATAGAATAGTATTCGGATATCTGATAGAAAGAGAGTTATATAGATTTTAAGATAGATTTTTGCTTACGGTTTTTATATAGCAGCACTGAGACTGAGTGTTTTTATATAAACATTTACTTGATAACTCATCGCGTAGACTAAATCACAGACCCTTTATCTTTCATATGACCTGTCTATGTGGTCCAATTAATGTCATCTAAATTTTCGAGGCCAGTAAAAAATGCCATGATTATTGTGGGTTTAAAAGCATATGAGCCTGATAATTCGTTGAGATTCCAATTATCTTTAGTATTTAAAGTGTATAACACCCAGGTAAATGTCCTCTAGATAGATTGTAAGTTAAGGAAATTTGTGAGCCTGATGATTATGAATATTTTCCAGGAAGAATTGTGGAATCATCTACTTTGATTGGTTTTCCAATTTATGCTCTTTCTAAATAGTAGTAATTGGTCTGCCAAATGCTTTTGTGGATGTTAACCATTCAGGTGGAAATCGTGAGACAATGGATCTTATTGTTTTTTTCCCGTTTGGTAACCCCTAATGGTATATTTTCGTAAAATTTATTCTTGGCTGCTTTTCATATTCTTTCATTAAACTCTTCATCATGTTCATCAATGTAAGCGTGATTAGGCTAAATAAATTTCAGAAAATGACTGACTCTGCTGGTGGAGCAAGACGACATCTCGTTTGATATACGCTATATCAATCAAGATGGTGCTGATAACGAACATGATATGACTGGAAATATCTGGGGCTTTAGAATTAGCCTCCTGGTATTAAGATCTAATGTTCTTCCATATTCCAGATCAATATTTATCTATGATCACTGTAACTAAACTTCGTAGAGAAATCTATTAAACATAGATACGCAAGCCATTACCTAATTTTGTGTGAGTCGATAGTAGATTGTTAACTAACACCAATCACATCTGATATATGTTTGTATGGATCCACCCACACCCCCCATTTTTATCCATGGACCTTCAGATTTTTGCCTAATTAGGCAATTTTCGGCAATCCATATATCATAAATAATAGCTTTTATCTGTGTCTGAATTCAAGGAGTTTCAATATTAAGTAACAGAAGTAAAAGGCATTAAACATGTCAAGTTTTTTATGATATTATTGAAAGGTCGTATAATGTGATATCACAAGTTTTGACTGAAGTCGATTTGTTGTATGTGTTCTTCATTCTTTTCTTCTGTAATCTTTTATTTATTTATTTATTT
>MCFK01000803.1:0-12553 GCA_003610855.1 Erysiphe neolycopersici | reverse complement strand
TATTCGAGAGAATACGTTAGATGGATTGGGGGGTTACCCAAAGGTTACCTCTCATGCAAATTAGACACTCACATGGACCAACAAGGCGCCAAATTGGGACAACAAATGAAAAAAAATTAATAATCGCGTCAATACTGTTCATTAGATTACCGTTACGGTCGATTCGATTTAGACGTGACTGTGACATTGAATTTTCTTTGGATCCTCTTATTTTTATTGCTATCAGATAGATCATGTTTTGGTAATTTCTCAAAAATAAAATAGCGATATAGAGATAAAATCGATTGGTTCCCTTACAATTGTAGCCTCTTGTTGAATGGACCCTAATTCTAAAAATGCGCCATTTATAATATACAACATATCAAAATGTTATATTATCGCCTGAGACAATTGAATTTCTAAATACATGAGTTCTTATTCAGGCACCATCGGAGATATACAATAATCATCTAATATTGACAGTCCCAGGTGTTGATGGTGTTGCTCAACACTAAATCTACTATCAATGGCAGCAGGTAGTCAAAAAAGAAATTGGCACCGTAATAACAGTCAGTTTGTCTCCGCAACCCTTCTGTTAAGAGAAACAAGTGACAAATACCGTTATAAAACACTCACCAGATCTATTTTTCTAGGCTTTGGGCATACATCTGTGCCGCTACCTTCAATCCTATATTCAAAACGAAGGAAGTAGCGATAGATGGGAATTTTGGGATATATATCGCAGTCATAAGCTTATTCGCGGTGCTTGCAAAGTTAGATGGAATCGGAATCACCTTGGCATCCCTTTTTGTAGAATCCACAATATTTGTGAACTTGACCTAGGTTTTCATCAAGTTCTTAAATAAAAGGAAATTGCTCATAGGCTATCTTTCAAACTAAGTAAATGTCGAGTATATATAGATCACGTGTAAGCACAGACTCAAGGTTTTTTTTTTTTTTTTTTTTTTTTAGTTTTTTTTTTTAAAATTATATGTGTATATATGTATATATATATATNNTTTTTTTTTTTTTTTAGTTTTATTCGGTTAAAGATCACCTGACATAATGCTAACTTGTACCGACTAGAGATATAAACGAAAACTGCTCTTTCTACGTAAGAGGCTAGACAATAAGATAAATAAGATAATGATTAGATAATTAGTTTGGCCCAAAGCGTGTGCCTAGGACCTTAGATTAGATAAATAAATAAATAAAGTTTGGCCCAAAATAATTCGTTACATGGATCTATTAAAAACGACATGGGGTAAAAAGAATATTCCCCAAAATAAAAATCAGTTTAGCGGTTTCTTATTACCGAGGTTTGGTTTCGTTTAAATAGAAACATTATGATAAATATAGAATGTTTATATATATAAATTTAGCCTATACCACTAACGAGACAACATTTTACGTGCACAGGAAATCGCTAATCTAATTTGGGCTCATAATTCATTAAGATAATAGCCTAATTAAGCTTAGGTATAAATATTTATTCCCCATCACCAATTTGACAACGGGAATTATATAACAGGAAAAACTAAGACTTATCATCGTAAATAGAGACAGCTGCCGCTCGCAGCATGAGACTAGATGAAGATGATAAATGAGACCCTTCTCGTCCGGGAAAATCAAACGTATAAATTCATGATCATTGTCAGCATTAACAAAAACTAACCACTCAAATTATGATATCGCTCGTTATGAGTTTTATGGGAAAATGAAACATTAGGAGTTCCTACAACATGTCTTGTCTCAACAGTTGGGCATCATACAATCATGATTCAGCATCCATTTAGCTGTCAATTATGGAACTTGTGTTTAGTGAACGAGAGGCCCACCCGCCGCTTCAACTTTTCAGTCCATCATGGAATAAGTAAGAAGCTATTGACTAATTTAGACAGATTCTTATCCGCTCTGGTACTCTGAAGACTGACGGCAGCGACTTCTTACCATCTTTTTTCATAGACTGTTGATCGCGCCTATCCAGTCTCCTTCAATTTTCTACTAGCTATACCTGAAATAAAGGTTATTCCCGCAAGTGTATGTTACCTTTAATAAAGATCGGCAGGCAGACGATGGCAATTCTCTACGAGATACACACGCAGACTTTTCTTTCACGACATCTTAAAAATCATCTGTATTGGATATGAATATTGAATAAAGACAATTTTTAATTCTTGTATTTCTTCTTCTCTTTCTTATCCTTCTTTATGTCGTTTCGTTGACCTTTTATTTGTTCTATTTCATTATTGATCTGTTTTCGATATACACATTCGCCATATTCTTTCTAGCCTTTCATCATTTTACCCTCTCTATTTCTATTTCTCCTTCTTTGACTTTAGTTATTGCTCTCTGTTACTATCTTTCAAGTTTATATTTTCTTCAAACCGTTTTAGAGTCAATGAATATCTCCCCAGCTTCATTGCACATCAAATCTTACTGCTAGAGTTTCAACTATTTTGGATAAGCGAATACCGAATAATTTTTACTCGTTGATATTGCGCTTAGTACGGCAGCCTCGTCGAATATTATGAAGTTCTATCAACAGCTTCCAACTTCTGGGTCTTCATCCTCTTTTTCATTTCTGCTTACCATCACATTATATCTTTCTTTCAATCCCACTGTAATATCTGACTCACTTCAAGATCCATGTCCTATATTTAATCAGTTACCCTGTGGATCTGGGACGCCTTTAGGATTTTGCTGCTCACAAGGACAAAAATGTATTCAGGTTGCTGGGAATACAACCGCAATTTGCTGTCCTTCTGGAAAAGCATGCTCCTCTATTGTTCCCATAAGCTGCAATATCCAGAAACAGAACGTTACTGCGAATCCATTCTCTGCTATAAAAACAATTGCACTCAACTCGAGCATGATTAAATGTGGAACCAAGTGTTGTCCCTTTGGTTTCTTTTGTAACTCGCAGGATATGTGTATTATGAATGCAGATCAATCCCCTGTGCCAAGTTTATTTATCCCTCCAATCGTTATTCCGCCATCTATAACGACTGCATCAGCAATCTTGTTTTCACCACAGGCAACGACTTTATCAACCACAACGCCATCAACAACTTTGCCGACAACACTATCCACAACATCTTCAGTGTCAATAACAACTTCTGTTACATTACCAGTTCCAGCGGAGAGGTCTAAGCAAAAACTATCTCCCATCGCAATATTAGTGGGCCTATTTCCAGGACTTGTGAGCGGTATATTACTTGTGGTAGCATTGTTATATTTTCGAAAAATATACAAAAAAAGGAAAAAAGAAACTAATGCTACTCGGCCCTTTATCAAACATATCTCAGCCCCTAAACTTATTCATGATGTAAGAACCGACTTCCTTCGGATGCATGTACCCCAAAACTCAACCGTATTCACAGAAGCTAGTCATTCCGAGAAGAATGGTAGTTTCTCTCAGGATATTTCTATATTCAAAATACCTTCTCAAAGCAACTTGGACTTAGACGAAGCATTAAAGACACCCCTGCCGCCGCCACCACTTAACATTCGGAAACATGCCCCGATGATGCCACTAGATCAATCATATGAAATAGATTCTGAATATAGGAATCGTTTATTGACTGTTAGCTATTCATCAGAGAGAACACCTATCATGCGACCTGCATCCGTCCGAGATTTTCGTTATTGTCCAGAAGACTTTGAGGATTATCGAAGCAGTAGCATTCTTCTTGTGGATAAGTCGAGGAATTAGCGCGAATGTAAGAGCAACAACCTTAAAAACGAATTCAACTAACAGTTTGGTAGCTTACTTTTATAAAAGTGCTCCTTTTTGATGTCATTTAAACTTTTACATTTTCAGGATTTATCTGCATTTATACCCTTTCAGCTCTGAATGATTTATGAAAAAACAGAAAGCTAAGATAACAAATATTTATATAATATACTATTGATAGGTGAAGTATACAGTAAAGTAAATTGCTTAATTACGAATTACTCTTAAGGATCAGAAATCAATGATAAAACCTCAGAAAATCGACTATAAAGTTCAATGGCAACCTGAACTTAAAAGTACTATCACAATATCTAAAACTCACATTAGAATTTAACTCGAATATTATTAAATTCTCATCTCAGTATCTTCAAATTGGATGAATTTAATCTGGCAATTAACATAACACACTATGGGCTCATTATCATTTAAAGCGATGAAACAATAACGGCCTTCTAGGGTCTTTTGCTGATTCAAGTCATAGTGATACTGTGAAATACAGTTCTTACTGTAAATCCTAGTTTCTAGTAATAGAAATAGAGAAGTGGCCGATGTGCTACAGAATTGTATCATAATAATGAATTTGGCGATTAAACCAAAGTGTATAGTTAAACTATCAGATGTCAGCTAAGTCCTCTTGATACATCTTAACTAAGTTAATGAAAATACTAGTCTAATTATGTGTGATAAAATTTGGAAATAATGTTTACATTGTAATTCAGATGTAGTGATTGATAAAGTATTGGAAATGACCTAAGCTTATGTAAAAATGATACTCAAGTACTTCTAAATTATATTTACACTTAAAACTCGTTTTATCTTGCTTTTAAGAGCATTCTGTTTGCCTCAATCGCAAATTATGTGTCTGATCCCAATAAGCCTAAAGTAAAACAGATGGAAAATGCAAAATCCACATCTGTGATTATCCATTCGCACGGAATCTCGATAATTTCCTAGTTCTCGCCAGTGAAATGAAGCAGAATTCTGCACTGATACTCAATAATATTTCGTGAGCTTATCATTGTAACAAGTTTGATTTTTGCTTTAATGACGAGTGATGAGGAGTTCGTCTAAACCGAGAAACTACAAAGTATGTGGTAAAATTCTTAATCTTAAAGTTTGGACCATGACATGTATTAATTGCTTAATCCTGTAATAACAGGAGGTATTGACAAGCAGCGTACCGTACGTAAGCATATAAATGGTAGAAGGATTGTAAAGACACAAGATTAACTAAAGTAAAGCCTACAGCACCAGTGCTGAACAACACCCCGTTACCAACACCGATCAGTGATTTACCAAGAATTGACTAACTATGCTCTTTCTTCATAACACGCCTTTAGAGACTGAACAACCAATATGAATGAACAGACCAACCGACCTAACTTACTATTATTCTCCCTCATAATGTCTGCACCCCACTCATACTTGGAATGGCGGGTTAGGACCTTGGTGTGAGAAATCCTGGGTTAATCCTTTTATTTGCACCTTTTCTTTATACTTTCCTTAAGATAAAATGAATTTTCTTACATTTTATATGGAGATTTCATTGGCATATTTACGCCGCCTTGTGCATCAACGTCGTCAACAATTAATTAGTGGATAAGTGGTGGTCAAAAAAAAAAAAAAGATAGCTTTTCCAGCTCGATATCGATATCTAGACTCTCAAATGCGTCGACACGAGTCTCCCGAACTCTCACTATTCCCGGTAGCTACTACACGAACTTATTGCGGCTTGGACAGGACATGGTGACTTTGCGTCACTATTATCGACTACTTGAAACATGATACCACAGTTTTGGTGTATGTTTGTGGATTAGAGACTTCGCTGACACTTTTTAATACGCTGCCGAACACGTGTTACATTGGTGCGCGCGCTCGGCAAGGCAAGGTAAGAAAGGGGATTGGATGACAATGGATGAATACAGTCAAATTATTGGGCATAAATGTCTTGAGAAGTTTGAAGAATTTGTTCGGATTGCCTGCTGTTTTGGGGGATTTCCCGAACACTCTGTCCTCTGATATATGTATGGGAGGGTTAATAACTCATCACATAATTTCTTTCTTTTTTTTTTTTACTATCACTATGAGATCTAATCCGCTAGGATACGCTACATTACCTCCTTACATCGCAGCGTTTCCGCCACTTGCTGATTCATCTACTACGTTTCTTCTAACCTGTTTACTGTCTAATATAGCGCTTAGCGCTTCCTGTTTTCTCGCTTTAACCTTACGGCTGATTAGCATTCGAACATCTTCGGGGCATGTTGCCCACTACTAATCCTTATGATTTCACTTCAATTTCACTTATCCTCCGCATGTCGAGCTTTATGAATGTAAACTTCTTTGTGGGTTCTGAAGTTCAGCGCGGAGTCTAGCCAAAAAAAACCAAGCCACCACCGACCGCGTTGCTTCCTCGTTGAATTTGAACGCATAATCTCTTAGCATACATAGTGTATAAAACATTGAATGGTCTGTTAATAAATACGCTTATTACATGAGATTTTGAGCTATCGATAGATAAATGCGCTTGTTCAAACATACTTTGAACATTAGTTTTTACACAAAGAATTTTATTTCTTAGAGTAAGCTAATTTATATTCGTAAAATCCATTCGTGAATAAATATATGTATGCAGTTAATAGGCAAGATTAAGATCGACATCAGAAAAAAAGTATTTAATTTGGAATATTTTGCGATGGGAACTATTTATAATCCAACCCTTTGCACTCTGAAAAGTCCAAAAAAAACGACGTGCACCGAATAGAGATAGTTTTCACCGCATATCGGAGTCATCGCATCTATTGCGAATTTTTATTTGCTGCTACTCTCTTCCTAGACTTTTAATTTTTTCTTTCCAACAGCATTTTCTCAAAAAATAGAACGGCATTTCATCATAGTTGATATTCTAAAGTATGGCTATATCTATCGTCTTAAAAATCGGGATTATTTTGATGAGATAGATAGTTTCAGGGGGTAATATTAATATTTTGAAATTTCAAAGTCCTACAAGTGCATATATTAGAAATTCAGTTGTATTGTCATCAAGTTCCAAATTATGAAGATCAGGGTTGTATTGCTACGCTATAATAAAGGGGCAAATAACCCACCTCTAGAGGAGGGTTGTTTGCTTTAAACTTTGGTCATTATTTTATATAATTGAAATTAACGAAATAACCAAAAAAAAGTCAGGTGTGAACCGCCCTATTAGGGCCGGTCAGACTTTCAATTTCAATTCTTACAAAGTGTTGAAAGAGGGTAATGTTGCAAGCATTCGCAATCAAAAACCACACGAAAAACACCATATTTCATCATCTTTGAAGCCCAACATCACGTTCAATCAGCTTTATAGATATTAAAAAATTTGAAGGAATATTTCAATACGAAATTCAAATTTCAGAGAAATTTACCAGCGAAAAAAAAGCACTTCGGGGGAGTGAGGGCGAGATATCCAAAATGAGGTGTTTTAAAAAATCCACATCAATATGCTGTATTAGTTCTCAACATTTTTGCTGGCTAAAAAGTTGACTACATAATACGAAAATGAATGCATTAATTGTCCAAGTTATTAAATTCTAAATTGAAAAAAAAATTGATTGTGATGTTGAGCTCCATAGTTGGTAATGATGGAATTTAGGTGTATTTTGTGTGGTTTTTGATTGCGAATGTTTTCAACATTTTGTAAAAATTGAAATTATTAGTTTGACCAGCTCTATTTCATCGGTCAAAGATAATTTTATTCACATAAATATTTGTAATTTGGAAATCTCATGCAGGTGCTTAATCAATCTCTTCAAAAGAATTGGCCTAGACATAGCGCGAAGGTGATCTTTTTGTCATTGACGTAAATAAAATGTTCTTGTCATCATGGTTCTTCAACGCAAGAGCACATATTAAGTTTAGTAAATTTCATAATCATTACATTTTCCAATGCTCCCATTTCCCTCCTCACATGTTACTCCGACTATGACTTTTAAATATAATAAGAACCCCCTTAGAATCGATACATGATCTCAGTGATTCCTCTCCTATTTTTTGCAGGCAAATGATTTTCTATTGCTTCTTTTTTGAATGACTTTTGGCTGAATGTGATAAACTTAGACTCCTCTGACCTCTGGAGGCGAGAATCTTCATTTCTTCTTCTTTTTCGAATTTTGCCGTTTCATCATGATCCTTCCGCTCTGCATACCATTCCCCAGCCTGAAGAACTAAAATTCCAACTAGCATAAGAGCTAGGATTGTATTGCTGGCCGCCAGTACTTTTAAGCTATCTACTCGTCCAATGACTAGACTTGGATCGCTTTCATCGGCCCCATAAGTACCATTTGTTACAATTCTCAGACCCTTGACAATATTGCTGATGTAGACAACAACTGCCACGACATATAAAACTAGAGATGCGCCATCGAAGAGAAGGTTTGCTTCAGATGGCTTAAATAACTTGATAAAAAGACCAAAAAACCCAATTCCAATGGCAATATGCAACATTCGAGAGATGAGAGGCGGTGAGGCGTGAATGAATCTTAGGTGTGTCTCTAATTGATCATAATATGCGTTGGGTGTAACATCTGAGGTCCATAAGAGAGGATAATCGTAAGGTAGAGCAGAGAAGAGCATCCCAAGGAAGAAACATACAGCTAAGACAAAAAAAATCTTATTAATATTTTAATTTCTTGATTTTTTTCCTTGAAAATTAATTTTTCTAAGTCCACAAATAGTCACTCTCGTTATGAAAGTAGTATGGTGTTCAAAAAGAAAAAGGAAGGGTGAGACTCACGGCTAATGATCATAAATGTCGCAAAGGAGCTTACGCCTCTATCACCATTACCACTATATCCCCGTGTTGACTCATAAGATGGTGCAGAGCTTTTGCATATTTCAGGCATTGTTGATTCTGTTGCTGGTTTAATACCAGCCGGATAGGCTATAGGACAGTTCTCCTCACAACCGCGTAGGTAGGTGATAGAGGAACTTTAGTTCGAAATGAAGCTCTTTGTAGCTTTTTCTCTTTGTTATAGTTTAAGCTAGGAGTTGTGAGGGGTGGATTTTTAGAAAAATTTTAAGATATCAATCATTCACTTAAATTTATCAAGTCATAGCTGTAATAATCATTGGTGTGACGGAACTTGAGTTCTGGCAGGTTCCCACCCTGCACCTCAGCCATCTCCACTTGTGGTGTTAGAAAAATATAAATATGTTTTGTCTGATTAACCAAAAATTAATAAAATCATCAATACTGAACGCATCTAAAGCGTTCTAAGGCTCATAATCATAAAGTCAGGGGACGATGGACGCGGATTTTAATTCAAATTATCATCAATTTCTCAAGAATTGCGCAAGAAGAAAATTACTGCGAGATAGATAAATTTAACTGTATGAATGAAAAAACTCACCTTCCACCGGCAAGTTTTCAATGCAAAATGACCGCAAGTATTATAGAATGAAAAAGATACATAAATAAAGAGTTCATTAGGTGGGTTTATTTATTTTCATGTAATTGAACAGAATCAAATGCAAATTTGCCATTCAAATAACGATACGCCAAGAACCCATAAATCTAGCTTTGACATAATCATGTTCATACATGCACATACCAGCAAAAGACGGATTCCACGGAAAACTCTGGTTAGAGTGCTAAAAGATAAAGGTTAATACCAATATCCATTTTTAAGTTTATTATTTATTGAGGATAATAAATAGGCAGCTAGATTGTGCAAGTTTCGGATGAAAATGGATCGTAGAGCTTCAGAGTGAGCTTTATTTATTTCAGCATTGGAGCTTCCTACTACACGCGCCTTGATAATAGGGGGGTTCACACCTGGTTATTTCGTCGTAAAATTCCTGGTTATTTGGTTTTAATTTGAGGGCAAATAATCCACCTCCAGAGGTGGGTTAGCTGCTTAAATCTTTGGTCATTATTTTAATTAAAATTAACGAAATAACCAAAAAAAAGCCAGCTGTGAATTCCCCTATTACGTAGTTGGTTAGAACTGACATGGATCCTACGAGTTGTTAAGCATTTATTTTGATGAATGTTTAACAGAATATTTGGTTATACCCGGATTGCGATCATCAGCATTCGCGAATAAAAATGCTGTTTTAGGAACTATCAGTTTTTGCAAATATTATGATCTTTTAATCAGTAGACGGAATGTGGATCAGGTTGTTGATTAAAATGATATGGAATAGAAAGAATAATTTACAGTACTGTAAACGGTCGGTTACAATAATGACTAGTCTAGGATCTAGATGCCGATCATATTTAGAGAAAAACTTATCTCACTTGTAAATAGAACACAACATCATGACGAAAAAATAATATTAAATCTGAGGGAGAGATATAATCTGCTTTGTGTAGATTAGATTAAATTTCAAGCAGATCTAGTCTTTGTTTTTGTAGTCTGGCTATTTATTATATTAAAATACTTTTCGCTTCGTCTCTTATCCGCTCTGCTGCTCCATGTGAGTAGGTAGATTCCAACCAGCATAATCTTGATGAACAAAAGCTCGGTCAACTATGGGAACTGACTCTAACACATATTGTAGCGATTCTCCAAGATCATGACTATCACGCAAAGTCATTTGTTCATCTAAAACAACATCAACCTCAACATTGAGTTTATCTCCACAATGATAAGCTTGAAGCCCTTGTATCTGTTTGATAGTCCTGGCAAATCGCATAGTCAGGTATAGTAATACATTGCGCTCATCGGCAGTTGCAGCAGCCCCAGTAAGATTTCGAATATGTCCAGCAGAGGTCGTAGACCAATTTATTACGATATATAGAGAAAGTAAAAGCCCTCCAAGGGCATCAAACCACCAGAGTTTTGCATAGAACCCAACTAAGCTTGTGTTAGAAATAAATAGATTCCCAATTATTGGTACTTATTTGACATACCAAGTGGGAAAATGATGCTAAAAATATTAAAGATAACATCAGTCATTGCATCTTGCGCCAATGCTTGCACACCAGAATTTTTTACCATTCGACACCAGATCCAGCACAATAGTTTAATGATGATAGTGGCTGACATTGGTATTATAGCTGGCATAGTGAGTTGAATTATAGTATGGTCATCTGAATTCAGCCTAGCAATGCATTGTATTCCCACTTGAAAGAAAGAAGTAACCATAATTACTGAAAATATCAAGACTCCAAGGGGTTCAAGGCGTCTTCTACCAATAGGATATGAATAGTGGTCTCGTTTTTCGATCAGTTTAGATGTGGTCCAGACTATGCCTGTGCTCAATAAGTCTAGAGCAGCATCAACTAAGGACGCGAGAACCGAAAGTGAGTTGGTTAATAATATGGTAGTTATTTTAGTAATGAGAAGAATTACGTTAGCGAATAGGTTTACGTATATAGCAATTTGTACTATGCGATCGCCTGATTCAGACTCTTCATTCTCAGGTCCAGGAATCATTGATTTTCTCTCACCATCGTCTGAATTTAGAAGTGGAGTCTCTTCGTTCGAAATTTTGAAGTAAAGTTCACGCGGCGTTCTTTTTATCTTCTTCGTAGGGGCTATGCTTGGAGGTATCTCGAGATAGCTGACTCTTCTTGGTTCATTTTCTGCATCTGTAGTGGAAGAAGGCTTTTTACGATCATTCTGCAGAGATGTATAGCTTCCAACATTACTGTACTCGTTCAAAAGGTCGTGTGGGAGAGAAGAGTCTAAAAGGCGATCTATGTAAATATAGTTTTGGATTAAATTATTGGTTCGTTCATAGTATTTTCGGCTAAAATCCCATTAACTCACATAATGTGTTTTTGAAAAGACTCCAGTAGAACTTACATAGGTTTTCTCATTTTTTTTAACTCATCTCTGGTTTTCCAGTACTTTTCTGGCGTTTACATCAGACTTCAAATCAATAAATGGCAGATCTTCAGGCTTACCCCATTCATATCTTAAAGTACTATGGCCAATCAATCTTTGACTTCGAATCGGAGAGCCATTCAACATATTTTCTAACCGCCTATCTTCCGAACTTCGATATTTATGACGCATCTCATCACAGTCCTTGCCAGCCATCCTAACAATTTCTTCATCATTTATGGAATCTCGACCGCGTTTGTAAGAGATAAAACAGTAATCACTGTTGTACTGGGCGACAGAGGGTCGTGATGATTTTATAAGATTAACCAAGGTTCCATGCCCGTGAGTTACCATAGGAGATATATCCTCAGTATTGCTAGGGAATCTTCCTCGTGGACCGTCTGATTGTTGAGATGGTGGTGGACTGAAGTCTCTAGCAGTTGCACCCATTGCTAGGAGTTATATTGAGCTCAAGAAGAGATGTGGTTTCAAAAATTTGGTATTCGAGCAGAAATAATTTTCATGAAATATGATTTTCCGAAATGAGCGACTTCGTCGACAAGTTATCAAGAGTTCTTTTTAACTCAAGTAGATTCCTTGACTACTATGTAAGGTTTTTGAGAATACTATTGTGAAGAGTTGAATATTAACAGAGACTTGCTCATTTATCAATCATTTACCAACATACAGGCCAAGCAGAGACCTGTACTTAATTGTTGTTTTCTCTCGTTTTTTTTTCATGTTACTCGGGTCACAGATACAAGCTCATTGCAAACCGAAACTGGCCTCTGGAGCACTACTCTAGGGGCTCAACCGTGAGTTAATACTCCCCAAGAAGCTATATCACGTGACTATATATGTCTTAGTCAGCAGAAAGATACGAATTCCAAAAAAATATATCCGATGCAACTTTTTGTCCGGACAGGTTTTGAAGTGAAAGTAATAAGAGCCCCAATAATTTTCGAGTTCTCTAACTACGGAGGTACAGCGGTGAAGTATTATAATAGCGCTAGTAAGGGTGCAT
>MCFK01000609.1:266-13295 GCA_003610855.1 Erysiphe neolycopersici | reverse complement strand
GGGAGGGTGACTATACTTCACCGCTGTACCTCCGTAGTGACATAGTACATGTGCGGTATAAGCGACGCTAGCTGTATTTGGAATAGGCGAAACTGACCTAGTTCGACAATATGTATATGGCTTCATCATATTCTGGATATAGGTTATCGCAGTATATTAATTATTCGGTCTAGTATTGAGGGTGTTGTCTTCTCTTTACACAGATGACTGAAAATGCGATGAACTGTCTCACGGGTGGACGAGAGTTAGATGTTTTAACCTACTGGAGATTTACTGTATTAATGCTTAAGCGATCTAATTAAAGTATCGCAACTATAATAATTTTGTGCACTAAGATTTTCCTCCCTGTACGTTCGTAAACGCAATGAAAACATTTGCAGGTGCATCACCATGCATACAAACACATCCTCTAGCAATGGCTCTCTATCCACTATGAGGACAAACTTGCCAATTGGGCCTTCCTCCAAGCCTCGAATATTCAACAATTTTTATTGAAAGAATCCTTTTATGACTAAAGCCAGGTTAATTTTATAATTTTTTCGATTTATTAATCTAACACGGAGATAAAGTTATCCATTACTACGGAAACCGATCTCTACACATAAATATTAACGCTATATGCGTTGCTAGTAGCAACATCAATTGTAGTTGGCCCGGTAATGGGCATAGGCATCATCATTGGCTTATACCACGGCTCAACCATAACACCTTCATGTAAAAGAGAACCCTATCTACCTTGGAAAACGCTGGATTATATCGCTTCTCAGGCAAAACTCGATTCTCAAGATCCATAGAAGCTTATACATAGATTCAATAAGGCCCAATGGGGCTACATCCTTTGTAAGCAAGTCATGGTTCGAGTATTTTGACTATTCAAGATATTTATCAGTTCAAGCCAGCTAATAGATAGATGGAGTATGGATGAGGCAGGTATAATTGAAGGGAAGGAATGCAGCGGCTTAGTCCTCGAGAGTGTGGAGGGTACCTCAATTCAAAAAAATGATCCTGGCTCTAGAGTTTAGACTTCTTTCATTGAGTGCATCTCAGCTAGTGGCAACTCTCTTCCCCCAATAGACATCGTCAAGGGTAAATCAGTACAAAATCAGTGATTTTCACTTGATCTTGAGCCATATAAAGAATGGCCATTCACAGCAACGGAGAATGTATGGACTAGTTAGTAACTCAACGGCACTGGAATGGCTCCGAAAAATATTCATTCTGAATGCTCAACCCGATAACATCACAGAGAAGCGACTATTAGTTCTAGACGGTCATGGAAGTTACGCTACCACTGAATTTATGTAGGGGTGCTTTCAGAATAATATTCTTTTACTCGTTTGCCTCCCGATACTTCTCACGTTCTATGATCTCTCGATCTGAGAGTCTTTTCCTCTCTAAATTGGTCCTATCGAAAACAACTCAATCAAATGCCGAAATAGGAAAACAACACAAGTACTGGCAAAAGGGTTTAGTAGAAAACTATTGGCTTGCTCGACTTGATGGTCTATCTAGCCAGAATGTTACATATGGATGGAAAGCCAGTGGTCTATGACCTATAGCAGTCAACAAACCGCTTTTGAGTCCGTATCTAGTTTAACACGCTCAATGAAGGGCCAAAGAAGAGGCCCAGAATTCTGTAGGGAATATTAACAGGGCCGAATTTACATTTATGCGGCCTTCAGATATGCAAGTAACTATTTGATCAACATCTAAAAAGTCCGAGGACTTGAGGGCTCAGCTCAGCCAATTAAACGTCGTGAGCTCTCTTCAGAAAAGTAAAAAACGCTTTGATGAAAAGGATAGTTAACTAGCGCAGGTACTAAAGAGGATTAAAGTATTAGAATCTAAGATTGCTAACAATCAGCCACGAAAAAGGAGGTAGGTTAAATTGAGTCCCAACTCAAAATTTTCTTCAATTAATGACGAAAATCGAGTTCCATATAAGGTTCATAGGCTGTAAATATTCTCACTGTAGAGAGCGAATCTGAAAATTATAGCTTACCATTTAAGTTTCAATATGGTTTTTTAAATTAATTTTGATATCTATTGATGAAAATAATGTAGTTAAAAAATAGACTTCCGTGATTCGACTTATATATATATTTATATATAACGCAGTATATCGAACTTATCTGATAAACCTCTACACTCATAGTCGCATGAAGGAATTTAAAGGAGAAATATGAGTAATATATTTCGTAAATAGGAAAGAAAGATGATATATGCCTGAAGTCTTCTCGCCTAGCTTTTAACGCTCAGACGTCGAGTCGAGCCTTTATACCGCGTCCGACCGTAACGGTTGTAAACTCCGTTGACTCATTCTAAATGAAGGTTTGTTTAACATAAAATCGTCATGAGCTCATACAATATGAGCTCACCGCCTCCGGAGATCAATATAATCACGTTGAACTGCTGGGGCTTAAAGTATATAGCCAAATACCGCAATCAACGACTGAGCGAAATAGGACGTCGAATCGCAACTACAGAACCTACGCCACACATCGTTGGGTTACAAGAATGTTGGACTCATGAAGATTACCAAAATATTCGGAAAACAACCAAGCATATCTTGCCTTATGGAAAATTTTATCACAGCGGAGTTTTTGGTGGCGGACTAGCCATCTTGTCGAGATGGCCAATAGTGGAGAGCTCCATGTTCCGCTATCCGCTCAATGGTAGACCAACAGCTTTTTTTCGTGGAGACTGGTACGTAGGAAAGGGTGTTGCATGTGCAAGTATTCAGTTCGGAGAAAGCAGCTCAAAAGACATCATAGAAGTATTCAATACTCATGTAAGACATATCTCAATCTAATAGCAACTTACACTCACATTGAGTAGTTACATGCTCCATATGAACGAGAACCCAATGATTCATACTTATGCCATCGAACTGCACAGGCATGGGAGATTGCTAAACTATTCCGCGGCGCTGCAGAAAGAGGCCACCTTGTTATAGGGCTTGGTGACTTTAATATGATCCCTAAATCCCTTGCCCATCGCTTGATTACAACACATTCACCTGTCCAAGATGTCTGGCTATCATTGTATCCAAATTCCTCGATTGGAGCTGCAGATGATCCCCTAGAAAAAGCACGGCAAATGCCCATGCCATCCGCCGATTACAATATCAAAGAAAACGGCACCACTTGTGACAGCATCTTAAATACATGGCGGTGGACCAAAGATCAACAAAAGCTGCTCGGCCCAGACAAACCAGGCATTAGTATCTCATTGGACGGAATTGACTCTAAGGCAAAGAGGCTCGACTATATTTTTATCAGCTCCAGGCCTCAAATAACATCAACTGAACGGGAAGAATATGTCATCAAATCTGCAAGAGTTGGGATGTTGTTCAGACACCCAACACTACAATGCTCGTTAAGTGACCATTTCTCTGTGGAAGCATCTTTAACATTATCTAAATACCTTGACACCGATCAGAGCAAGTATGAACCAAATATTATGAATGGTGTATATCTACAGTCACCAGACAGTAGTATTTTCACACCATCCACTCAAGAGTCCAAAAAATTCCTTCCTCTTAATATATACGATGAGGTTCTAGATCTAATTCACAATTATCGATGTCGAGAGAAATGGCAACGTCGTGCTCGACTATTGCACTTTGTTGGTTCATTAATCATCAGTGCTGGCTCTACAACCGCAATCTGGTGGATATCTCAAAAATATATTATTCTTATTTTAATGATATTTAGCGCTCTCAACTTGAGCGCCGGCGTGATTGATGGTTTAATCGGAGGTTTATTTATGGGTAGCGAAATTAGGGCTCTAAAGGAATTTGAATGGGAAATCAACAATACTAGAGCAATGAGTTGTGGAGAACCGCATGTCATGCCTAATGAAGATGTGAAGGACTGGTGACATGATTAGTGGAAATTTATCTTGATAAGGTCCAAAATTCTTATTAATTTTCAAGATTCAGACCAATATGTACATTATAACTTTTAATCTTAATATACCTTCCGTTCTTCCAGATATACCTATAAGACCAAGTTTTTTCAGTGATCACGACATATACTTACTACTCAACAGTGTTCTTCTGTACAGAAATAGGGATTCTAATTACATGTTTAAAGTTAGCTGTCAAGACAACAACAATTAAATTAGCCAATATCAAGTTAGCTAGTTGAGGCGGAGACGAGCGGCGTGTACAGAAAATCGAAGATTAGATCTAGAAATTCAGTTTTGGAAGACATTGCCATGAAACTTCACTGGAGTATAGAGGGGGAAAGAAAGAGGAAAGAGATAATGGGTAGGAAATGCAATGTTACTATGAATTCTTCATATCAGTGTGTGTGTGTGTGTGTGTGTGTGTGTATATGTGTGTGTGAAACCGGCTTTTTTGAAGAAAAAAGAGAGTGCGGTAGTAGTTGGGAAAGATTATATAGATATAGATATAGATATTCATTTCATATATATATATATATATTTTTTTTTCTTTCAGACAGTCATTTATTTTCATCACATTCATTAAAATTAAATTTAACAGAAAAAAGATAAGGGATAAACTTTCAGGAAATAGAAAATTTTCTTTTTCTTTTTAAATTTTGTTTTTTAAAAAAGAAAAAGAAAAAGAAAATCAGTAATACACGGCGTCAGATGTTCCGTTCCGTGCCAATTTCTTCCTTCTTGATCGATCACATTATCAAAATCACGCATGGAAAAAAATTGTCATAAAAGGTTTAAGATATTATTTACCTATGATATGACTTAACAGCCAGTAAACGGATGGATCAGAGCAGAGCATTTGCGGGAATACATTTTATTTTGCTTCTTTGCTTCAGTTTCGCTCTAGGTTCAATAAATACAGAAATTAAACAAATAACAATCGTCATAATATGTCAATTGCCATTTGCAGAGCGATAGAGATAAAGCAAGGTTCTTTTTTACAATCGAGTCCCAATACGCACCATCGTTTGATATTGTATCTTAGGCCCTGCCCCTTCAAAGCTCCTAGCTACTAACCAGTATCTCATCTGGTTCTATAGATCCAGTTTGACATTACTCGTTGACTTGCTTTGAAGTTTTGTTTCGTGTTAATTTTTTTTCTTTATATTGGCTAATATGAAAACTTTTAGGATTTTTTGTAAGGAAGACGTGATCTATACAATATGATAAAGGACCTTGGCAATCATGAAACAGGTTAAACCAAAAAATAGCAAGCTTGCCGTTAAACACCAGAACCAAGTCAGATCGCCCTGGGGATCTTGACCAGGAACCCCTACATTCATTCCCCATAACCCTGTAATAATGTTCATTGGAATGACAATGGTACCGAGAACAGTGAGCTTCCCAAGGACATCGGCCGTCTGCTCTTGTCTCTCATTCATTCGGATATTTATCTGAGCTAGGTAATTTCCATGAGACCGAGCAAGAATTCTAGAATAGTCAGTGAATGTAAAATATAAGGACAAGAGACTAACTTCTCATAATGAGTTAGATTCCCAGTCATAGTTACGATGTGATCTTGTATATCCCCTAGATACAGCCCTATCTCACTACGAGGCGCAATCTGCCAGTTTTCATTGCACCGTTTTGCAAACCCTTTAATGACATCGGCTTTGTTACCAAGGAGTCGGTATAGGCCCATTACTTTCTTTCGACAATCACCCACACGGCGCAGCATATCACCTCCACTCTCACCAAAGATACCGTCGCCCACCTCTGAAAACTTCTCTTTTTTTTTTGACTTAGCGTCTGAAATAGGGGTATGTAACTTGAGGATTGCATCATCAATATTATCAACCTCATCTTCAATATTTTGAATCAGTGGAAAAAATACATCAGTAATATCATCTATTATGGCGTATGAAATCCAATCTGAAGTTAAAATCTGATAATCTTTGAGTTGACGAATTCGGCGTCGAACGTTGGCAGGATGTGGTGTCAATGAGAAGTGAAAACTAATGACGCCTTCTCGGAAGACAACAACATACATATTAAGAGGGTTTAGGTAGTCTTCATTGTTTGTATCCTGCTCGAAGGACCGATAATTCACGAAATAGTAATTTCGGAAAAGTTCAACTTTCTCGCGAGCCTCTTGCATAAGAATATCTTCCACAGTGAGAGGATGAATGTCAAATGTTGTTGAAAGAACCTTCATTTCAGCATCTGTTGGTGAAAGGATATCCAGCCACCAAATAGGACAGTTACCGTATCTCTTTGGCTTCTTGGGGTTTAATTCAGGCATATCTCCAGGTCTTTGATTTGGATGCCTTCTTTCGACTGGAGTAGCTGTTCCTGAGTTTTTTCCAGAATCATGAAGTGACTCCAATCCGGAGAAATTCTCCATGTCTCTTGGATGAGAACGTGTATCATATTTTGGTGGTGCTTTTGAATTAATATATCTGTTTTCTGGATTAATTGCATTATTTTCTACTATACAGTCACTTTCACAAGCAGAGTCTGAGCTATCACTCAGCTCTGGTGGATCAGGGATAAATAGCTCACGAAAGCTGCTTCCAGGTTGAACTAGCTCGGATATTGTTTGGCTATGAATTGTGCTTTGAAGATGTTCATTGAAGTAAGTGAATCGATACGGTGCATCATCCTCTGCTCGATGCCAGCCTCGGTGAATGGGTCGTAATCTCCCACCAATCAACTGTGGTTCAGTAATTTTCTTAGCTCGTCGCTCATTACTTGCTCCTTCTTCCTCAAATCTGCTCCACTCATCAAGCATACCTAGATCAGGCCATTTTCCACGTCTTCTTCTTGGTCCAGTATTACGGCTATAGGGCTGCTTTTCTTGCGGTCGCGCATATTCCTGCTGAGGAAAGCGGATTCTCTCTTCATTCCGTAAAGAGTTTATATTACTCTGTTGATAGCCAAGGCTAACCTGTGACGATTTCTCTAGATGATCAACATTTCGAATATGCTCATGACGAGTACCGTCTGACGCAATTTCAGATGAATTCCTTACAGATCCGAAATTATTTACCGCTAGGATATCACCAAAGCCCACGAGATGTCCAGGCTCTAAAACTGGACTGACAGGAATAGAAGGTGGATAATTTACATTGTATCCATCAATATGTGATGAAAATACAGGACTAGGGTTCACATTTGAAACTTTGGGGCTGCTTAGGGCTGATGATCGACTCGAACGTTTTCGCAATGATTCTCGTCTATTACTTGTTGGCAAATCCGTGTTGTATGGACCAAATCCTGTCGATGTTGTTGACCAAGGCTTGATTAATGGTGATCTTTCATTTTCTCCTCTTACACCTTCACTATCGCTATCATAGGATTTTGCTGGAATAAGCTGATGTCGAAAAGATGTCAGACTTTCGAAAAATGATACACCAAATGCATTCTGGCCCATAGCTGTAGATCTGGGTCGTCGAAGGCTTGCCTGTTCCCTATATACACAACTTTTAGTTAGTAAAACAGCAATACTATGACCTACCAACCTGCAATCCGAAAGCGCCTCACTTTCTGTGCCTCTTCTGTTGCGTTTTTTAACTCTGTAGAAGATTTCTCGCACTGAGCTTTGCGAGCTTTCAACATGATCCATTTTAGGGGGTTCTAGCCTACCCTGTAAATTTTCCCTGTTTTGAATTATAGATTTCTTTCTCTGACGATTTAACTTGCCAGCCCGGTGATTTTTTCTTCTCTTATTTCGAGCATCATGCGAAAATATCGATCGTGAAATAGAAGTGCTTAACGGCTCTTTATTGCTATCTACTCGCTCGGGTTCAGTAAGATTTATACTGTCATGATGATCTCCTTCAATATCATAATCACTCAGAGGATCCGAATCTTGTGGTGGAATTGTAGATGACATAAAATTTTATTGTAGCTCTCCGACAAAGGCGTACTACATATGATTAACGATTATAAGCCAGGCTACATTTGAAGGGTGTAATTTTTGTAGAAATAGAAGTTCGAGATTTAAGATGGTGATAAAACTGTAGTAAGATAATCATCAATAATATTCTTCCGTAAGCAAGCTTTATTAAATACTATACTCCACGTATTGTCATGGTCTGTAAGCCAGAGCTAATCGTAGTCTCTGGCTTATTAGTCTAACCGAGGTCATGTGAGAATAAACCATCAAAGTTTGTGCAATGGTGACATTCCCCTGCGCAGCGTTGCGCTGCAAAGTTTGTGGCTCAAGCAAAACTGACCCACTCTCAAGGGAAGGATTGCTAAGCAAAATGATGCAGGTAGGACAATGAATGTTGATTGACAAATTAGTTGCTGACGCTTGAAAGGCCTTTTGTTTGCTACCTTGGAGCTGTTACTTATACCTTATGGTAAGGTAATAGCCTCCTTAAACAGTCGATTCGCGTATAGAGATAATACTCCAACCCAAAGACACCCCCTCGCAGGAGTCAACATTGTACGAGCAAATCTGGATGAAGATTTAGGCTGTTCTACAACATTCTCCTAAGATTGAGTTGATCGTAGGGGTTTTTGAGGGGGTTTGGAGCATCATTATTTTAACGCAAATCGAATATGCATCTGAGAAGCAGAGAGGGAATACAATGAGGAAGACCGATGCCTCGACAATAGGGCCTCTCAGACCTTTTGTTTCGGATCTAAAGCAAATTGCTTATGCAATTAATATTAATCAAAAACCACACCAAAATCTTCAGAATTGCATTTTTTTCAAACTCTTATTGCCTCAACAATATCAAGATTTCTTTAAATTATAATAAAAAAACTTATAAAATTATTGCATTCATATTGTTATCATATAGTCCAATTTTTAGGAAATTAAATGGTTAAAAATTATTCCTAAAAATTGTTTAAATGAAAAATTGTTAGGCTTAGATAATCAAAATCTATCTATATATTAATGTCATCGCATTAGTCTCAGCTTGTCTTGAATGGGCAAGTTAGGTTCTTTGTTAAGAGATCTTAGCCGTTTAGGGATTGATTAGTAATGAATGATTACATGTATAAAATAAAGTAAATTACTAATTACGTGCCTAAAAACTTATGTCAGCCCTAGGCGGGCACTTCGCCTGAGGAAAGGTCCCAAAATAAATTCTTTAATACAGTCAGTTGTGTGTGTGTAAAAGAAAAGAACAACATTCCATTCTTAGCTGCATCTCTGATCTGGCCCATGCTGCGATATTATGATTGGCACAAATTTGGAAACTGCCAATCAATCAATTCTTCGGCTGCATGGACCAACCAGTGCTGTTGTGTCAATGAGGAAGAAAGTTAGAAATAGAAAAGAAGCATGGGTCTTGTCTAAACTCTCCTTTTTGATTGGTTGGTTGTATTTACAGATCTATCTGCTTTATGTGGATGGAATGGATCCTTTATTGCCACAATACAATCTGGGCTTATCTGCATGAGCACTAGCCACAGGAGCCATCCAGCCAGCCATCTATACCTATAAAATCACGTTACATTGATTTCAACGTCGGGAGAAGAGGAACGTTACGCTAGTCAGGCCTCTACTCAGGTACAGGCATAAATTTTATACCCATGAGAAAAGTAAGGGTTCGTGGAGGCGATTGTTGGATTTCTATCAATTTTATATGTCTCTCTCTTCTACTTCTATCTACGACATAAATACGATACATTATGACCAATCAGTATCATGTGACATGCTTACGTCAACACCATGCTTTATGGGTAGGGGTTTTTTGTTTTTTGATAATCTTTATACAAATGAGATAGTTTCTGGTCAAGCTTAGCGTTAAAATATTGTATATCTTATTCTTTCTAGGCAAAACCTTTAAATTTTCGAAAACATCGGATTTTGGTGGGGCAAAGTCTTGGCTTCCTTGAGCTTAAACCTTTGCAATTCCTCTTCTTATTATTGTACTAGTACCGAATAGGTAGTTTTCAATGATTTTTTTTAAAAACTATATTACTAAATTGTGTTGACTAACTAATTAGATTATCTAATGTGAGGAGTTCTCAGTTGATATATATTTTCATGACTAACACTAACTAGCCTTGATATGGCTTAGCGTTTAATAAGCGAACATGAGGGTGGACTAAGACCAGTATCCTGCTATACAAATTCAATACAAAGGACATGACATTACTTTTCAATGGAATCGAAAAATTATATGATGGTAATTGGTCATTTTGGAAAGCACATATACAGGATAATCTTGATTTGTGTGACCTTTGGGAGATTGTAACTGGTGAAGAGTCTCGACCAGATGATACAGATGTCGAGGAGTTGAGATCGTGGATGCGACGAGAAAAAATTGCTAGAACTATCATCAAGAATGCCCTTGGCACAAAAGACAACAGCTAGGTTCAATTCACAAGAAATGTCACGGAAATCTGGAGAACATTAATAACACTTCATCAATCCACAGGCGCCCAGGCAAAAGCAGACATTATCTAGAAATTTTGGTCAATTAGATGCGAAGAAGGAGCATCTGTACTGATACATGTCGGGGAAGTGAGAGCAGCACTACATCTAGAGTTGGCAGAACTAGGAATAGTTATTGAGAGATATTTGTTGGCGATCATACTCTGTAAATCCCTGCCACCATCTTATGATAATTTTACATCGACAATTTTTGCAAAAATTACAGATCTTGACAATGCCGATCCTGATTACATTGCAAGAAAAATATTCGAAGAGGAAATGCGACGAGTTGATAGATCAGAGGATGCAAACGCAGCTATACATGTAAAATGCCAAAAATGTAAAAAGACAGGGCACATCAAAGCCGACTGTTACAGCAAAGGAGCCGGAAATGTAGGATCAGGACCCTGGCAAATTGCAACGAGGAAGAAAGAGGAAGATTACAGGAATAATAAGGCAGCCCCGATTGCCGAAGATAACGCATTTCAAGCTAGTCATGTGGCCCTAGCGAAAGATCCTTTTAGCGAGAACTGTGATCTAACTACAACAACGGTATCACATGATATCTGGATCGAGGATTCAGGAGCTAGCTCTCATATCGCCAATCGTCGCGAAATTTTCGCTAAATTTACTCCCTCAAACGGGATTCTAAATGTTGCAGGTGGCTTAACCGCCAAAATTGAAGGTATAGGAGAGTTATTGTTGCAGGGAATGGTTGATGGGAAACTTAAAAAATTCAAACTTTTAAATGTGTTATACGTCCCTACCAATAAACAATACCTTATCTCTTGCTCAAAATTAGACGAGGCCAGAAGACGGCTAATATGTAGGGATAAATCTTGTCAATTTTACAATAAAAATGGAAATTTGATAGCCAAAGGAACTCTCGACGGTAATTTATACAAATTTGAAGTAAAGGCTCTGATCAAAAATGAAAATGTTGAAAATTTAGTAACCGCTCAAGTTTTTTCATGGAAGCAAGATCATCGACTTCTTGGTCATATTTCATTAACATCTCTTTAACTATTATTCGAGAAAAATCACGTTAAATGGATCAAAATAAACGAAGAAGAACCCGTTCCAAAGGAATTAAGTTGTGAAAGCTGCATTGCAGCAAAATCCCATAGATTGCTATTCCCATTAAAAGCCACTAAAAGATCAAAGAAATTTGGTGACTTAACACACACTGATGTATGGGGCTCACCACATGTTAAGCAAACCCCCAGAGGAAATCAGTATTTCATTCTTTTTATTGATGGCTACACAAGATTCGTAACAGCGAAATTAATAAAAGACAAATCATGTGTTAAACAACAACTAATGAACTACTATAATTTTGTCCATACTCATTATAACCGCTGGCCAAAAGCAATAAAGGCAGACAATGCGGCAGAGTATGAAGGAACCAGAGGTTGGCTTGAAAAGCCTGGAATTGAACTGAAAACTTCTGCTCCAAATTCACCACAACAAAACGGGGTTTCAGAGAGAATGAACCGGACATTATTAGATTTAGCACGAGCAATGAGAATTGAAAGACTGTTAACAGAATCACTTGGGGAGAAGTAGTACTTCACGCTGCATGGATCCGAAACAGATGTCCAACAGCTGCATTAGATGGGAGCACTCCGTTAAAATTAGTGAGCGGAGCTCAACCTGACCTTTCTGATATAAGAGAATTTGGAGAAAAGGTCTACGTTCTGGAAGAAATACCAAAACCTAAAATTGAGCCAAAAGCTAGAAAAGTTATATTCACTGGTTTTGAGGATGGTCCTAAAGCTATTCGATACTATGATGAAAATTCAAGAAAAATAAGAGTCTCTCGTAATTTCAAATTCACTATAATTAATACACCTATCATCGAGAAAGATCCCGAAGATAATGATAACGGTGATAAAATTTCTACTGACGAAAATAGATACGAGCAAAAAAATATTGAAGAGGACCTACAAGAAATTGCAGATAAATCTCGCGCTCAACCTAGAGAACTAAGATCCACTACACATTCAGGCTGCCCTACCAGAAGAAATTATGCAGATATGGTAAATCCAAGGCATTATATCAGACAGTCAAAACCTTACCATTCCGTATATGAAAAGCCAAGTACAAGTGTAGATAAATCTTCATACATCAAATCTCCGTACTTTGCGAATTTAGTTAGTGACATGATAGCGAAGAATGGCAACGGTAACTTACCAAATACCATTGATGAAGCACGCGAAAGTTCTGACAAAACTAAGTGGGAAAATGAAATTCAGACAGAATTAGGAATGCATAGCGAGAAAAAACGTGGGAACTTGTGGCTCCACCTAAGGACGTTAATATCATAGGTAACCGATGAGTGTTCACTAAAAAGTTCGATGAAAATGGTATTCTTGCCAGGTATAAGGCATGACTAGTTGCACAATGATATTCACAAGGATACATTCATGACTATTCGGATACATTATCCCCAATCATAAGATTTGAATCTTTCCGTCTACTAATAGCAATTGCGGCATACTATAGTCTTGAAATTAGGCAGATGGACATCAAAGGAGCTTACTTGTTAACGGATTAGAAGTTATACGGACGTCGCACGTAAACAATACCACAATTAGTTTATATTTTTCTATTCCTCTCTGACGAGGGGGAACACTACTTTAAATATACAATATAGCACTACCAGTGATTTCCTCTTCCTAGTCTACTTTTGGCTTTCAGCCATCGATTTAATAAATAGG
>MCFK01000554.1:728-25982 GCA_003610855.1 Erysiphe neolycopersici | reverse complement strand
TGATGTGGCGATGAGAATCTGAAGAAAAGTAAAATCCGAAGATTTTGTTGTTTGATGTGGTTTTTTTTTTTTTAATTAATATTAATTAAATGGCTAAGTAAGCTATCGCAAATTTTTCCCTCAAGAAAACTTTTGCTCGGTATTCGTAAGAGATATATTTCTGACCCTCCCTAATAAGGAGTAAGGTCGTGAGAAAGATGGTAAAGAAGTATAACCGATGACATATACTGATATACGATGACCTACCGCTCTGTAGAGGTGGAAGCAAGCAAGCAAGCCCCCACAGCTGCTCGCTATTTCTGCTGAACACCCAAAATAACAGCCCTGCTAAACTCCAAGTATCATGCATCTATTTTTTTCTAAAAGATAATATTAATCTCTCTCTGCTTATCGAATAATTAAGTATCGAATTTGTGGTAAATTACTCAGATGAATATGTTTTATTATGATTATGACACTAGCGATGCAAATAAGTAGTAGTTATCTCTGAAATTCTATACAGAATAAAAAGAATAAATTTGTCCTTACTACAGACACAAGTAACGTCAAATCATCCTATTGATATTATAATACATGGGGTTCGCAATTGAAATATTATTATTGAATCGTTAACTTCATAAGTACGTCATGATGCCTATACCAACGCCAACTCCGCAAGTCAATTCCCTCTGACAATATACTTAGTCTCATTTTCGTGAGTCATCTCTTCTAAATCCACTTAAATTCAAGTCTCAAATTAATTTACTTCATCGTAAAATCCTAGTTTCTCGGCGCTGGGCTATTAAACTCTTAATGGCGCCAAGAGATTTGTCCAAACTATCCTCGTTTTGCGCACAAAATTTAAAGCTTTTTTCATCGGTTATTATTTGCAAACAAAGCTTCTTTGTTTTAGATATTGGGTCTATTTCAACAGCATTCATAACGGATGACAAAGGTATAATAGTGCTTGGCAAATATTCAGACTCATCTTTATAGCATGTAATACTTTTACATCGTATTACAACCCACATATTTTTCCAATGCCGGACTCCACGTCTAGATCTTAGCCAGAGAAGATAACCTTGCCAGACAACACGTTCTAGCTCTTGCTCAGCATGATAACCACTTTTCTGGTCTAAGTTTCTCGTAGCATATGACGCGGATGATCGTGGAGGTATTGGTGCTGTACTTTTTTCGGGTGCGGAGACATTATGTGAAACTTTTACTTTGGTCTGTTCAACATCTGACCAGTCTGAGTGTGAAGCAATCTCATTTCCCGAGTATTCTACTGTATATGAGGGTTTTCTCGGGTCTTGTGCATCGATACATTCACTCCTACGTGTTTGATCCGTCGGATCAGCTGTTTCTAGAGAGCTAGAGCTAGGGTTTTCATCGTTAAATTCTCTATTTTCAGTTTTCTTCCTAGTCGTATTTTCATGACTAGATGATCCATATAAATTACTACCCGGATTACAAAAGGTTGGACTACCGAGGTAAATTTCTTCTTCCTCCTCTACACGAGATTCTTTTCTAATTAGGTCAACCCATTCTTTAACATCTGCCTTTGATTGAGCTTGAAGGTGATAGTTTCGAGAGGGTGAAAATAATCCAAAAATATGCTGACGCTTGTTTTTAGGGTCTTTAAGGTAGGTAACAGCAGTAAGATCAGATAGGTGGATTTTATGCCGTAGTTTATCTTCTCTTTGGTTCTTGTATATCGAAAGAGAGAGAGGTCGAAGCACTAGATATATTGATTTCCATGCCTTATTAGAGATTAGTATTTACTCAAAGTAGCTAAACATTCTGTAGATGTACCTTAGTTTTCCGTGTACGTTTCTGAACCACACCACTCTTAATAACACGATCAAATTCAAAGCTACCATTTTGGTTGACGGGAGAGATCATATCAAGGTCAAGGATTGAATTACGAGGTCGACCTACAGCGAGAGAAAGGGATGGGACACCACATTGCGCATGTAGCTCATTATGGTTTGCAGGTTTTGAAATGTTGCTAGCAAAGTTTGCTTGGTCTTGGTTGATGGCGCTTTGCAATGTGGCCATTTTTTTTTCGAGAGAGAGAATAGAAGAATTACATGAATTGGGAATGTAGATAGATTAATTCCTCGACTGAATGAAATTGAAACTGCTATTAGATGTGAATAAAGTCGTAATTTATTTATTATATTTGGAGTTATACAAAGCTCAAAGAACAGAATGACATAAACGAGTGGTGAGTAGCTAAGGCATTAGCTGTGTGTGAAGGTACTAATAGGTCGGCTGTAGGTTAAATTTGATAGGCAAGATTTTTGCTGCAGTTGTCTTTTTCTTCTCTTGAAACCCCGTGAATCTTGACGAACCGAGGGACTTATCAGGGTACGAAATGTTACAGCCGAAAATAACTACTTACTGGACCCCTTTGCTCGAGCCGCTAAATAGGACAGGGAGCGGCCCTGTCGCTGTTGGTGATCATGATCACTTGTTGTTGAAGAATCCAAGATGTAGAAAATCCCAGCTCCAAAACAGTATCAACGGGCATTGAATCATAGAATAGGCCACGGTCGAATCTCCCTTATAGAATATAATCTAGGCCTTGTCTATGCGATACCACAGGAGAAGTTGTTCTATGAGGGGATTAGGAGTCTTGGGGGTTTTTTACGAACTCCATGTAGTATTTGTATTTATTCGGTATCAAGACTATTAAAATCTTTTATTGAGAAGTATTGTAGTTTTATTAATTATCTGGAATCTATTTTCTTGGCTATGGGAAGAGGATTTTATTTAGTAGAATGGTGCGATAATGAGGTTGGCATGGGAACCATAACTAAACTAATATTGGTTTGGTTTCCACTGTCCTTAATTTTAATGAAGCTTACACAGTTCTGCACTCAGTTAACAACTAAAGTCTAAACAATTGCTTTGATCTTATGGTGAAAGCCTTCCAACTTTCTAGCCGGATACTTTCGATAGGCGGCAGCGAGCGGTGAACTAATTAATTTACACGAATTGGATTGGTCATCCCGAAAACCGTAAAACTACAACTCCCCATATAGAATATACAAAGAAAAACTTGATAGGTCTGTGGAATATTCGGAGGTAAGGGAATCTCCAAAAAGGCCAGCTAATTCTAACATTCGAATAGAGGAATAAATGGTATTTCATGAAATATGCTCCACTAAAGTGGCTGTTTGTTGGCTTGCTATCCACTGAAGTTGAACGCCATGCATGACTAGACGAGACTCGAATTAGTTAAGCGATCGCTCATTTTAGCGAGGATACGGATGTCAGCTGATTCTTGACCGTGGGGAAGCCCTGGCAGATCACCAATCACCTCACCAAGCTGCATAAGTAGAAAGAAGCTTCCATCGAACTCAACAGAAAGATCACACCCCACGCTATTTGTCCCATATTTAGAGTCAGTGGCCATTTTATTTATCTGTGATGTGAGGGTGGAGAATGAGCCATTTTTGTAAAATTTTAATCCATGAGAGTTATTTACCCTAATGTCAAGTTGAAGTACTCTTTCCAATTTTCCTGCCACAGTATTTTTGCGGACTCAAATTGCGTTTCATGACGTTAATATTTAGCTCTTACCTTATGCCACAGGTAATAGATATGCGACTGGACCGCGAGCTTGAATCCAAGGAAATGTAAATCCTGAGTTCTCTGGTAAATCTCAGAAGGCGAATGAGACAGACTTTTGCTCTCTACAAACTTAAAGATACCTTTTTTTAGATGTATATCCGTATATGGGGTATGATAGACATGGAAAAATCCAAGATTTATCGTTATCTCATTAAAAGATGGCTTTATGATAAGCTTCCACTTGTAAAGACAGATTTATCTTGAGCACAGTAAAAAGAAGCTACAATCTCTTCTTTTTCTGAATCGAAAGCTGCCATTATACCAAATGAGTTGAGCAAAAAGGTCCATGGCTTCATAAAAGTCTAACTTATTATACGTACCATCCTCTGATAGTTCTGGCTCTGACACAAAATTAACGAGTAAGTGATCCATATGGAAAACATAATTGATGTTTAGTTTAATATTCTGAGACTGTAAAAATTCTTTATCAGCTCGACATGAATATGATTTTTGTATTATGAATCAAACCGGCTTTTTCCACTCTCTGATTTTTTTATAGAGCCATGTCGGAGATGTAAAGTTAGCTGCTTGCGATTCTTGAGGTATCCATTAAAAGTTTTAAATGGCGGGCCTTTTTTATTTGCGGGAAATTCATTTGAGGCGCGGATTCTACCACAACTTGAACATTATTTAGTAGGCTCCGTTATGGAAGCTATTTTGATGAAATACTTTGGATGTCTGAATATAAATAAATAGTGTCGTAGGTAACATGTTTTCACATTAGGATATTTACAGTATGGCAAATTAAAGCATAGCGTAGTACATAATTGGGAGATAGACGTCACTAAGAGTATGTAATTAAAAGCCTGTTAATAAACAAACCGATAGGGATTTTGGTTATGTCACAGTGCACTCCTTGATATCTGTTAGGCTTCATAACATGTACAATCATACATACATACATACATAACCTCTCATGTGTTTTTAGGCTTTAAATACTTACTTAAAGCATTTTTGGTGATGTGGTAGGAACTCAGGTGAATACCGTGAAAGTGGGAATACTCTATAGTTTTATACTTCTATAGTCTAAGATGTTGAATTATCAGAAATTTTCTACAAGGTTTACCGGAGCAAAACTAATTATACTCTAGGCTTCGAGATGCCCGTTGTCAGCTCAGATCAATTAATTTCTCTACAACGAAATCCAGAGGGCATTAGAAACGTAAGTTGTACAAAAACTAATAAAGCATTTGAGCTTTTCTAACAGATTCGCAAAAGATATGTATATTGGCTCATGTAGTAAGTCTTTGGATATCTAATATTAATTCAAAAAAAGCCGACAACTAGTCTAGGATCATGGAAAGACTTCTCTCACAGATACTCTCATTGCTACAAATGGTATCATATCTCCAAAGCTTGCGGGGAAGATCCGTTACTTAGACTCACGCCAAGATGAACAGACTCGAGGAATCACTATGGAATCCTCTGCAATCTCTCTTTACTTTGCTATGCTGCGAAAATCTACTCCAGAATCAAAACCCGAACCAAAACATTATTTGATAAACCTAGTTGACTCACCAGGACATATAGACTTTAGCAGCGAAGTCTCCACTGCTTCTCGTCTTTGTGATGGTGCTGTAATCCTTGTGGATGCTGTCGAAGGTGTCTGTAGTCAGACAGTCACAGTTCTCCGGCAGACCTGGATTGAGAATATGAAGCCTTTACTTGTCATAAATAAAATGGATCGGCTCATAACTGAACTCAAAATGACACCTGTAGAAGCATTTACACATTTGAGTAAATTGCTCGAACAGGTTAATGCTGTACTTGGTGGTTTTTTCCAGGGAGAACGCATGGAAGAAGACCTGAACTGGCGCGAAAGAATGGAAGAAAGAATAGCTTTCACCGCCAATAAAGAGGGAAATACAAACGGTGACTCAGTCCATCCAATAAATGAAGAGTCGCTTGACACTGTCAATGACTTATCAGCAGATTTTGTCTATGAGGAAAAGGATGATGCAGATCTCTACTTTGCGCCCGAAAAGAACAATGTAATTTTTAGCAGTGCAATTGATGGGTGGGCATTCACAGTAAGTCAATTTGCTGGTATCTATGAGAAAAAGCTTGGGATCAAACGATCAACAATAGAGAAAGTTCTTTGGGGAGACTACTATTTAGACCCTAAAACCAAAAAGATTCTTGCCCAAAAACATCTGAAGGGCAGAAACTTAAAGCCGATGTTTGCGCAGCTTGTACTCGAGCAGATATGGGCTGTATATCAAGCAACAGTAAGCAGTGATAACGGAAAGGGGTGCGTGGAATCTTATTTCCTTCCACTACTATCATTTAATAAATATTCCAATTCAAACTTAAAACCTAACCCGCTATAGTAATCCAGCTCTACTGGAAAAGATAACTAAATCATTAAACATTACCCTTCCCGTTCACATCTCTCGTTCACGAGACACTCGAGCTATCCTTACCACGGTATTCAGTTCTTGGCTGCCACTTTCTACTGCACTTCTTGTTTCTGTCATTGAATCGCTCCCGTCTCCCCTTATCGCTCAAGAGACAAGACTTCCAAAGCTTATTGACTTATCCCCTGGCGCTAATTTTGTTGATTCAAACTTGAGGAATGCAATGATAGGTTCTAAGAGTTCAAAACAAGACCCTGTAGTTGCTTTTATTAGTAAGATGCTTTCTGTTCCAGAAAATGAGCTTCCTGAAAATAAAATTCGCCGGGGAAATCTTAGCTCCGAAGATGCTAGAGAAATAGCTAGACGAAATCGAGCCGAAATTACTCAAGCTCAGACGTTAAAAGATGAAAGTGAAACTTTTGATCCTATAGATAACTGGGCTACTACTAGAAAGTATGAATTGGAAGAATCTAACACTTATGAGAAAGACGATGATCTCGATCCAGAACGTCTTATTGGCTTTGCAAGAATTTACTCAGGAACATTATCTGTCGGTGATTATGTCTATGTTATACCACCCAAATTTTCTCCCGAAAATCCTCACAAGTCTCCTGAGCCTACTAAAGTTAAAGTTACAGCGTTGTACCTACTTATGGGTCGTGAACTCGAGCCTCTTACATCTGTACCAGCTGGTGTCTTATTTGGTATTGGTGGCCTAGAAGGTCATATTTTGAAGTCAGGAACAATATGTAGCCAGCTCAAGGGCAGTATTAACCTTGCGGGTGTTAATATGGGTACTCAGCCTATAGTTCGCGTCGCACTAGAACCTGTTGATCCTTCCAACTTAGATAAGATGGTTAATGGGTTGAGACTGCTCATTCAAAGTGATCCATGTGCCGAATATGAACAGCTTGAGAGTGGTGAACATGTTCTTCTGACAGCTGGAGAACTTCACCTGGAGCGCTGCTTGACTGATCTTAGGGATCGATTTGCTCGGTGTGATATTCAAGCTAGTGAGCCAATTGTCCCATATAGAGAAACTATTTTTCGTGCAGATGAGATGAAGCCTGTGGCAGATAAAGAGCTAGGCCGAGGTACGGTTCTTGCTGTCAGTCCATCAAAACAGATAACTATTCGACTAAGTGTACGACCTCTTCCTTCTGAAATTACTGAGTTTCTACAAAAGAATTCTTACACAATCAAACAACTTTACAAAGATAAACAGGCTTTGAAGAAAATAATTCCATCAGAGGAAAATCAAAGTACTCTCCCAAATGAAGAGGTTGATGACGAAATTATAAGCGGTAAAAAGGTGCTTTCACTTTCGAAATTCAAAGAAAAACTACATGAAACTATTAAATTGATTCAGGGACAACGAGATCTATGGGTAAGCTCAGTGGATCAAATCGTAGCCTTTGGACCACGACTATCGGGGCCTAACATACTCTTTGATTTATCAACAGAAGCCATTTGTAGTCGGTTGTATGTAATTATTTTCAAGACTAGTTTCTATTACACTAATAGTATGTCTAGCTTTCAAGATTCCTCATTGGAAGATAAAAAGCAAATCATGGGTGAGACATTGCGACCACAGGATTTCTCGGACAAGGTTAGTTACGCTTTTCAGCTTGCGACAACCCAAGGACCTCTTTGTAATGAACCTGTTCAAGGTATTGCTGTTTTTCTTGAAAAAATGGCAGTGAGCTCGTTATCAAAAGATGATATATCTCGGGAGAATCTCGGACGACTTACTGGTGAAGTTATAAAAACAATGCAGTCCGCTATCAGACAAGGATTCTTAGACTGGAGTCCAAGACTGTGTCTTGCAATATACTCTTGTGAGATACAAGCTAGTAGTAAGTAATTTTCTTAGCCAATATTTACTTCTCGTCTAGTAAATCTCAAAAATTATTAATGATGCTTTAGCCGAAGTACTTGGTCGAGTTTATGATGTCTTAACTCGACGTCGAGGCCGTGTTTTATCTGAGTCATTGAAAGATGGAACTCATTTCTTTACAATTCAGTCTATACTGCCTGTTGTAGAGTCATTTGGTTTCAGTGATGAAATAAGGAAACGCACGTCAGGCGCAGCCTCACCTCAACTCATTTTTCAAGGATTTGAAATATTAGATGAAGATCCATTTTGGGTTCCTTTTACAGAAGATGATCTAGAAGATTTAGGTGAGTTGGCTGATAAAGAGAATGTGGCAAAAAGATATATGGACAGTGTTCGAAAAAGAAAGGGTTTGATTCTCAGTGGAGCAAAGCTTGTCAAAGATGCAGAGAAACAGAAGACTTTAAAGAGGTAAAAAAAATAAAGAGAAGGATAAGGTTTATTTCCAATAATGTATATTCTCATCATTCATTTCAAATTATTAACATGTAGTCTATTTTGCATCTTTGTAGAGTTTGCTATACCAGCTCTTGATCACGTAAAGGCTTGATCTAGGGACATTCCAAAAGGTGAAGCTCCTAATGATGTATCGTAGATGATTGATTCAAGAACTCTGTCCCATTAGGTAATCACGTACGTATTCTATAGCCGAGGATAGCAAGAACTGCCCTCCATAAAATCAATAGAGTGCCACATTACTACTATTAGAAATGATTCTATAAAATTTAGAAAAAAAGATACACAACACATGATTTCTATGAAGTATTATCATGATAAATAGATCAGAGTAGTAACTGTGCACTAATTCAGGATGATATCTTTGATAAATTAGAAGAAATATCTATCACCCGTTTTGAATCTCAACATTATTGATATGTGTCTGTATCATACAGTACGTCCTAATTCCCACCGTTTCTATCTTACCGTGATCGAATTGAAGAAACTTATTTGTTTCCCCCACTACAAAACAATATCCAAATCATTCTGAAATATTATAGTGGGATACTTAACGATAACCGCCTCTTCCTCAAAGCCACAATCATCTACAAATGATTTGAAAATACATCTATTTACGCTATTTTCGAACCTTCATAAATGGTGCGCTAAATAACTGATTGAATAAGACTGAGAGGATGATCAATTGAATTGAATCATTGACCCGTGGACTAATTAGTCCGAGACTAACTTTGGGTCTCCTCATTACGTTTAGCATTATTTTGGAGACCTTTCGCTTTGATGAATTCTAAAGCTCATAGAGTCTTATAGGAGGTAAAATTCCATCCAGACTAAATGGAGACACCGAAATAATTGCATTCAAAGATAAATCTTGTGGCAGTTGCTGTCCTCTGCATCTTTTTGTTCCCAAAAGCCGAAAAAAAAAATTGGCAACATGGGACATGGAAAGGTATCAATCATAGTAGATTATATCTGCTTAATTGAAGTAGTACTGAAATTGCAGAAGTTTCGATGTAAATTTCCGTTAGTCTTAAGATTCGTATTCAACGGAGGATTTACGTATAGTGTTTGCCATCTTGTTCACAACCTAATAAATAGCCTTTGCATTGAATCGATCAATTGATGATTTGGATATCATAAAATTAAGTTATTTCTTTTTACTAGATCACTTTGATGTTCCACCAGTATCTTGTCCAATGCACATTTTTCGATTACTACTCTTCCTAATTCCAATAAGTTCTTAACATCTAGATCTGATACCTTCTTGACCCTGCCGTCCTCAACATCGCCATTCATGGCCTCGATTAGGTTTTTCGGATTGCCTTCGACAACTAAGAGACTTCGAGAAAAAGATTTCCCCCAATGATTGTGTTCAAATATATGCCTAGCATAAAGTGGATCTGAAAACTCAATATCCATTCCATCTTCACAAATTATTAACTCTCCACGTCGATATCGCCAGCTAAGCGCAGTGCGCCATGCAAGGTCGTATATCTTACGAGGAAGCTTTGACGAGAAATCACGAGGTTTCGGTCCAAAAACAACACCACCACCCCTAATAGCAGGCGACTGCCTGGTACCCAGACGAGCTTTTCCGGTTCCTTTTTGTGGACGTACTTTGCGATGAGAACCATGAACTTCATATCGAGTTTTAGTCGATGCAGTGCCTTGGCGTGTACCGTCACCCTCGAAAACAACAGCACGGTGAAGAATATCCCGCCGTAAGGGTAAGTAAAGATGTTTAGATGAGTATGATTCGAATCTTAGCGGCTCCATTGTTGGAAACCTATAAATAGTGGTAAGAACTGTTGGGCCTTAATTACAGTTAGTAAAGTGTAGAATATCTTTTGCCAAAGAGGCTGTGCGAGAAATAGTTACTTTGGAAATCAATTACAGTTTTCTCTGAGGTACTGTAATTAATAGGAACTTTAACATTTTGTTTGCCATAAATATCAGAGGATGTATCTGTTACTATTGATCTTGAAAGCTGAGTTGCTGGAGATCGCTGAGGTGCTGGTTAGCTGATGTCCTTTACGGTAAGATAGAGAGACACACGACTTTTGGTTCTTTTGAGAAGTTTCTAAGCACACAGAGGCTACTCGAGAGCCTTGGAAGTCCTCCTAACCTCTTAATTGAATTTTGAGAAGCCATAAAGGTACTTCAAGACTTATTGAATTTAAACAACACCGCGTATTGTTTTGTGCCAAAATTTCGGTAACGAGTTCCGTGCTGCGTGACAAATTTTCGGTCCTGGAGAAATTCAAGTTGTCAAAATATGGCGGTATGCCCAATCTTCCTGAGTCCTTTTACACGCCGTTTAAAATGTAAATCATTAAGATACTACTTAATTGGGGGTCTAAGGACATTTAAGAGACTTCATCCCTCGTCTGACGATGTCACTATTGAGAAAACAACGCCGACGCCAAAAAAACTTGATCCCAACACAGTCACATCAAGTAGGGAAGAGAGACAATTAATGAGGTTGGGGATTTTTCCGATTGGTTCAAGACGACGTCGTGCTGCTGTAAAGACTTCAGATAATATTCCCTTCGATCAACTACCATATCTTTGCTTTCAGGAAGCTAGGAAAGTTTTGTTGGAAGAGCGGGAAGAAACGCTACAGAAGATTAAAAAGCAACGGTTGAGGATATCAAATTTGTTAGCCAAAGATGTATCAGAAATTGAGGGTGGCCAAGAACGCAAAGACTCGACCCTACGATCCATGAAGAAATATCTCGAAGAGTTGAAAATTCAAGCTGATCTCCATGACCCTATAGTAAAGAAACGCTTCGAAGATGGGATGGGTAATTACTAGTTTTTACTGATCTAGATTCTGTACAGATACTAAATTTATTATAGGAGATATGAATAAACCTATATATCGATACCTTGCGAATGAAAAATGGCACGGCTATCATCGCAAGTTTCTTGTACAACGTATAGAACAGTTTAGCATAGTTCCAGATCTACAACCGAAATTTGAGCCCTCAGCTTCTGTCGAAGTTGCTTTCCGAAGACTAAGGGTACGGCCTGGGGATTATGTTGACTCTCGCAGTAGTGAGGTTCCTGCCAGGCTGAAAGTTCAGGTCTTCGACAAGGGTGAGCGAATGGTTTCTGTTATTATGATAGATGCAGACGTGCCTGTTATCGAAATAGACAATTATATTCATAGATGTCATTATCTCGCAGTGAATATTCCGATCTCTCCGACACAAACATCATTGCCACTTTCCCAGGTTAACCCACTCACACAACTTGTGATCCCTTGGTTACCACCATTTGCTCAAAAGGGCTCTGGGTATCATCGCTACTCTATTTTTATTCTACAACAGTCTGATGAAATCACCCTTGATGTAGAAAAACTGAAAACAAAAAGCTCTCGAGATGGATTTTCGTTGCTAAAATTTATTCATCAGTATAAGTTGAGTCCAATTGGGCTTGGCTTATTTCGGAGCATTTGGGATGAGGGGACAGCTGGTGTGATGCATCGAGCATCAATTCCGGGTGCAGATGTAGTTTTCAAGAGGAAGAAGGTTATTGCTCTAAAGCCCAAATTGAAGCCCCGTGGATGGGATGCTAAACACGCACATCCTAAGTATGATGCTATGATGGGAAAGAATAGACGACCTTTCAAAAAAATCCTAAGAAACAGAAAATAAGATACTTTCTAATTCATAACATTAATTAAACCTGTAACTTTACTCTTTATGAGTTTCTAGGATAAGAAATCCTTTCCTTTCACGAAAACATACTGGAGGCAGATGTATTAAATACATTTTTTCAAGCTGTAATTTAAAAATAGAAAAGGTTGACGGTATTAACTTCCTCTATAATCTTTCTTTAATCTCAGAATGTCATTAACGAAAGACGCAAGGAGGCCAAAGATTATTATAGAAAGTACGCGCAGTACAGTGTGCAGGTTGAAAAAGGAATTGATAGATAATTGATCATTTAAATACTTGATATGTGAACACCCACGTTTAGTTAAAAAGTAGCTAAGTACAAGACCTCTTTACTTTACATATACAAAACTTATTCACTCATGAAAGCTCAAATACCTTACATAAACAAACCCAAGCTTAATAAATTTCTCGGTTGTCTATGGCAACATTATAGCACATATAAGCCTGAGAATTTAGGCACTATTATATATTTTAGTTTCCAGTCTAATTGGAGATATTCTAGAGTCCGAGTACAGTAACAGTAGCTAAATTTGTAGTATTTTTCGTCAGGATTACCTGTCACACAGTTAAGCTTACGATTTTCCAAAATTTATAAAAATTGTATAATCCTGAGGTTGTTAAAGCAGGGATGTTTTGCCACACATTATAGTCACCAAATAGCAAACTGGTACATGAGAATTTTCCTCCATCCAAATAAGTGGATCTTCATAGTTAGATCCCTGTCTAAGCATTCCTAGACTACGTCCTTGTGGTATAATTTTCAAAAACCAAGTCCTAACGCCTTTTCACTCTAATTACTCAACTCTATGTTCTCTAGAATTCCTCTCATAGCGAAATCTCTGTGTCGTAAATATCCATGCCCGGCAAAAATTCCCATAAAATTGCTATCTACGTCTTCAAGGCCAAAAGATGTGAGAAGGGCTCAGAATTGAACATAAATAGTTCACTGATAGATCTAGAAACCTTCTAATTCCGGAATTGAGGAGGAAAAACAGAAATTAACGAAGAGGACTGAATCGCCAAGGAATGAAGTAGTGATCTTCAAATGGATCATTGGCAAGTGCTGATCAGGCTTAGAAATTCGTGGAATCAAATAGCGATCTCGTAGATAACCCAAAAACAGTCCAGATGCCTTTACGATCAAAACTTAGGGATACTAATTTTCAAAATAGGGTAGGCTATCCTTAAAAACCAGTAAATCAACGCTTAGATATATATTTAGAAGACTAGAAAAATTGGGGACTATGATTCGAAACAGAGAGTCCCAGTCTCCAACAGCATATCCGAAATCATTCATGAGCTTCCAGAAGATGATAAAGAAGATGTAATTTTCAATACACTTTTCGGTGCTCGTTTCATTGAGCTTAATCGTCCATCGAAATACAATGCACTTAATAGCTCAATGATAAGAAAAATAATTCCTCGATTGCAAGAGTGGGCAAAGTCGGACATGGCAAATGTTATCATTATGAAGGGATGTGGGCCAACTGCGTTCTGCGCTGGCGGTGATGTTGTAGACCTTGTAAAATTGAATCGCACTGGAAAAGAGGGACAGAAAAAATCAGCAGAATATTTTGCGTTGGAATACAAGCTTGATCACTTAATTGCAACATATTCAAAACCATATGTCGCTTTCATGGATGGACATACTATGGGAGGAGGTGTTGGTCTTAGTATGCATGCACCAATACGAATAGCGACTGAAAGAACTGTTTTTGCCATGCCTGAGACGAAGATTGGTCTTTTCCCTGATATTGGTGCATCTTTTTTCTTACCTCGTCTGACAGGATCAATCGGTACATACCTTGGACTAACAGGTGATAATATTAAAGGAGTAAACGTATTCTATTCCGGTATTGCTACACACTATATTCATTCTAGCTCGTTATATTCATTAGAAATGCGTCTTGCTGAGCTTCGATTCAAGGATTATGATTCACTAGAAGAAAGACTGGGCCTCATAAATTCCACAATTGAAGAATTTGTTACAGGCTTACCACATGATCAAGAAATAGTATTTTCAAGCAAACGACTAGACTCCATCAATCGATGTTTCAATAAAGGGAGTATGATAAGTATACTTGCCGCTTTAGAAGCAGAAAAAGAAGTTGATAAACTCTGGGCAGAGAAAACGCTGGATACTCTTAAGAGTCGCTCGCCTACCAGTCTTTGTGTGACTCTACGCCTGATGCAACTTGGCAAAACATGGTCAATTGCTGAATCTTTCAAACGAGAATATATACTAGCAACACGCTTCATGGAAAAATCAGACTTCAATGAGGGTGTTGATGCTTTACTAATACGGAAAGATAAGTCTCCAAAATGGGATCCTTCTGTTATTGAAAATATTGAAACAGAAAATGCGATTGTCGAGCCTTTCTTCAATATACAAGGAATCGAGCCTCTTAATTTACTAAACGAAACTGACTTTCACGAATATCCTCACAACAATTATGGACTTCGGTCACAGGAAGATGTAATAAGTAGTTAAGAAGTTCGAAGGCCCGGAAGATAATCTCAATTTTATTTCATTATAGGGTAACAATCACTATAAGCTCAAACATCTTCAAACATAGCTCGAATCATATCGAGATTCTTATTCATTTGACAAGCTCTTAATACTTATTTGAGTTATTATTTTTTCTCTTGCTAATTCGGGCCGTAAAACAGTGAGAATGGCAAAAGCTAATAGGCTGATAACTATATAGATTTTAAATTATAACACCTCTTTTCGAAGGGATAAACCCATTACAGCTAAGATATAAATGAAGTTGTACACATTTGTGTTAGACTAGGAAAAGAGTGTTGTTGTAAGCACACCGTGACACTCAATATACTACTCCTTCTGTCCCATAAAAAGATTTCTTTTTAGTCATTTTTTACTCCCTCTGTCCCAAGAAAAAGAAAATTTATTTTGGGACAGAGGGAGTATTTTGCAGACGTGTATTTAGTTTAACTTACCTTAATGAGCACCCCCTGTTATGCTGATCAACCCTGCAATTAAGCTAATTTGCTGGATTAATTTGGCACGATTTGTTAAATGTCTGGACTAGCCTCGCGCGAGTTTCGCATTCGCGTGGTTTTTTTCTTGAGACCATCGTTAGATAAGTGACCCGGTCCATTCAACTTAATTAATAGTGGTGTGGAAACATGTAAGATTAATCTACCATCGAGTCCAACAGATATTCGATCAACTTCCGTTAGGCCATATTTCCTCGATAGTGGTTCCAACTATGATCAACCACAAATTTTTGATCAAGCGCAAAAACCGCTTCGAAAACAAAGACTTCGTAAATTACCTACCAGATATCGAGAATCAACAAGTCTGATGACATTTATCAATGAAGATAATTTTGTTCCATTCCCCTTACTCAAAGAATCACGACAACGAGAAGTAAACGGCTTATTTGAAAGAGAAGTCTTCGTCAAAGTGGATTTGTCAAACTTTCCCACTTACTCTCGTATATTTAAGTAAATTCGTAGATGAATTAAAGAACAAGGGTACTAATAATGCTTTTGAAAAATCGCGCCTAGTCGTCCAGGCCTATAATGACTATGATGAATATTTTGTTTTAACTCAAGCATCAAGCACCAACGATCCAAAGAGTTAGCCAACGAATAATCCTAGTCCTAGCAGCAAAATTACCAATGAACTTATATCTTCGTGATATAACACAAGCGTATGTGCAATCAGCAACAATTCTTAATCGCGAATTTCATATTAGGCCCCCAATAGAGCTAGGTAATAAGGACACCATCTTAAAAGTTATTAAGCCATTATATGGAGTATCAGATGCTGGAAATCACTGGTTCTACACATACCATCGCCATCACACCCAAAATTTAGCATTGAAACAATCTACTTTTGATCTATGCTTATTATTTTCTACTAATGAGAGAAAAAAAGAGTATAAGATTGTGGGACTTCAGACTGATGATACTTTGATATTAGCAGATAAAGATTTTGCAGCAGAAGAAGAAACACAACTCTAAATTGGAAATTTTATCGCAAAGGAAAGAAAATCACTAACTGAAATAGAGCCACTTAAATTTAATGGTGGAGGTATAGGTAAAGGAAAGGAAACCAACTGAATATGCTTAACTCAAGAAATACAATGTTAAAATCTCAGATTAGTCAACTCAGAACCCACAGATATTGTTGGAACTCAAAGTAATACCAGAGAAGCTATCTCTCAATTAGATCAATTCGTTTCACATCGAGCTAGAGGAGCATATATTGCAAGTGTATTTTTTGCCAACCTGAGTGAGGCCTCCTTTGACCTGTCCTCCGTTGCCCAGGCCAATAACCCCGACGAAAATAATATCAAACATCTTAATAAAAGGATTAAATGGCCAATTAATAACTCATCTCGTGGACTAAAATTTATAAAGCTCGATAAGAGTACATTAGAATTATTTCTCTTTACAGATTCCTCATTCGCCAATAATACTGACCACTCCTCCCAAATAAGCTTTGTAATTGTATTATCAGATTGTTACAAAAGAGCTAATATATTACATTGGTCTTCAATAAAATGTCGAAGAATCACAAGAAATGTCTTAGCAGCAGAGTTATACGGTATGGTGCATGGCTTTGTGTAGAGCTAGAAGCATGAAGTTTATATTCAATATTCTAGACTATTTACATAATAGGTATTCACGTTCTCACGTGATATAGCAATCTATACCCATCACACTTTGATATTGGTTCAATCATAAAAGCTAGTCTTGAGAAAATGCTAGAACAACATATCCGTTTAACACTAGGTACGGACTCAAAATTACTTTTTGAATAAATGGTGAAATTAGGATCTACGCAAGAGAAGCCACTAATGGTATGGTAAACTTGATGAATAATCACATATAAACAACATCTCGTATTTATATAGAAACCATTCCTCTCGATAGGGGGGAGGATAGCTTTTTAGATTAAGAAATAAATTAAGATATTTGATATCAATTTGACCGTAAGAGTCTTCCGACAGCTATTTTCCACTATTATTATTATGCTTTGAAGTTTGTACGAATAGACTACTGTAAATCCATAGCGCCTGAAGAGGAACAGCATTCGAATGTGTTCACTTCAACGACAGGCATACCGTACAGCTACCTTTCTACAAAAATGCTAAAGGACCTATTCTAAACATGATTTCAACCAACATCTGTGTCTAAATCAGCAAGGACCTATATCGCTGATCCAACAAGCTGAAGTTTTAGATTCAATAGCAACTTGGAACTTATCTGCCCCACCCATTGCAGCTTTTATTCGCTCTCTGATGGATAAAACTAGTCAAGATTCCGAGGTATTGTACCCACTAATTGCACAAACCCGTGTCAATTTCACGGGCTCAACGCGCCGAAATCCCTCCGCTTTTGAGTATATACTAATTAATCCTCAGAGAATTTAGGGGCTGTGGTATTTGCAATACTGTTGGTCACAAAGCTTTTGCGTGTCTTTTTCGTGACTTTACGACGTTACCTAATGTCCAGCACATCTCAGTTACATCTTTTGAGCTTCAGCCAAGTACTAAAACATTCACCCACCATCTTAGTAGAATATCATATTGAAGTAAGTATCAGGAAAGACGATTGTATTTTTCCATAAACTAGCTCAAACAGCTTTTACTTTAGGGAGTAGTGCCTGTGTAATCCCGGTAGAATGTCCTGGAGGGTAATGTACTGTAAGTTGGTAAGGTTGAATCTGTATATGTATACGGTGTTATCATAATATATGATTAACTATACCAACTACTACCATCTCTACGCAATCCTGTTACTACATTAATGAATTTTGATCTCCATCCATAAATACTTAACTTACATGAGTCAGTCTTGATTTTTTTTTATTCAATGAAAGATCTATCTAATCCGCTGGTATACTGCTGTGTGAAAAACGACGTATAAAGAAGAATAACATTATTTCTTGCTACTGATCAGCACATTTTTGCAATCATTGTTATTGTAGATCTGAATGTTAAATGAGGGATGAGAAACAACTGTTGCTTTTTTCGATAAGGAGTTATCTGTCTGTTATCTAGACTTGACTTTTTTACATACTGAACTACACCCCTGTTGATCTTACCAAATATTAATATAATTGCTAGATCACGAGAGTCACTATCCAAGGGTAAACTCTACATCCTTCATCTCTGTAGCTAACCAAATTTTGCTTTAACCGGACCTAAGCAATTAAAAAGAAAGGTGTTAAATGAGAGGAGAGATAATAATAATAATATCTTTACCATGGCTAGCTAGGTTCTAGCTAAAATATTTTAAAATACTCTGAAGGCTGATTGAAGAGGATCGATTCACCAATCAGAAGAATACTATGTGGGAATATAAAGTCATGTGACTTCAGTTGAGCAGATTAGCGTGTCAAGGGTATTGTTAGCGTATTGACAAACAACATAAACATAGTAAGCAATCGATCGATTCGGTAGACCTGATAAAATTTAGTTTCGGGATGAAGTGAATTATAGGGTGAACAATTTCTTCCCTTTTCATAAATCAATGCATGCAAAGTGCAAAGAGAAGGGGCCTCTTGGGAATTGTCATGAATTACGTGTAAGAGCTCAGTTACCGAGAAAGTGTAGTACAAATACCGATTCCCTTCCCTTTTATATAAACATTCTCTGGTATTTTATGGATGCTTCTTTATAGCTAGACCTAATTTGTAATATTACAAGGGTCAACTATGTGACTTTGGTGGCTACTGGCGGTTACCCAGGAATATGTTCCAAATCTTCTGTAAGCTTTTTGTAATTCACTCCGACAGAATTTAAATATAACTAATTCCTGTGAAATTTAGAGGAGAGTTACTGTCCGGGTTAGAAAGTGGGTAATCATCATGAGCCCGTTTGATTACCGCAAAAAGGGGTGCCCATGGCTATCTATCATGTACAAATGTACAAAGTAGGTGAACCTTTCATACGACAATAACCGCATGTGTATTATGGCTAACCAATAAAATGTTGCTTCGTCCACTTGAGTTGCTTCATGATTTCCTTTCCTGACTAGTCCTTTGCGCGGCGATCTGATAAGTAATGTTCACATTGCTTTGACCATAGCGAAGCTAAACTAACGTCCTGAGTAAGAAAAAATCAACAATCGTCTCCCCAACAACGAGGTCCTCTATGGGAGGGTAATAATAAATCACAATATTTCTTAAACCCTAACATATGACCATGTTGATTGAGGCTTAGAGCAGGTGTTTAAGTGGGTCTAGACATGGATGAGATGACGCTATTATGGTTAATTTAGACGCTAGAAATTATATTGTGTGCATTAGTGTATCTTTGAGTTTAGCAAATTTGTTATGATTGGCTCTATTACATTTCGAGCCAGTAACGTGACCCAGCGTTCAAATCGATTTATTTCCTGCCGGAGCTAACAGATGGAAAATAAAATAAATACCTTGATCCTAGCGATAGAACAAGGACTCTGACATGAATATCTACCGTTAGCGCGGAGATGCACTCTGACGCTACCAGCCACAGCTAAATCCCATCTGGACCAAAATGGCAATTCCCGTTTCTTCCAATTGAGATTTGAGTACATAAGTATAGCTAGCTGTATAGAGCAAAGTCCCTACGTTCTCACAAAATTTATGGGGTTTTACCGTCATTTCCACTATTGATCTGAGGCGCAATAGTAGATTCAAGGGTACAATCACAACTACGTTAAGATACATGCTATTATTTTTGCTATTCGAACTTCTTTACGCACCTTATTTAAATTGGCTGTCTCAGAGCTTCTGTACCATGTATTAGATCTGGCATTAATTGCAAGGGTTTTAATCTTGAATATTTTCACCCTTGGTTGAAATCCCTGCCCCGAAACACGTCGCCATTGACGCGTAATCATTGCTTGTATGAATGAATGAGCGCACTCGTATCAATTTGGAACTATCACGTATATTTTATCTATCTATGCTACAAATCACATCCTGAATCTATCGCTGGCAAACATAATTACATTAATGCCCAACAACTTGACCATCATAATCGCAGGTCAATCACGAACATTATCATACACTATAGACATCGGATAGCCTTAATGGCAGCTTATGAGCATGATTCTTACAACGAGGCTTCATTCGGGTCAATGAAACGTATGTTACCAAGGTGAAATTGATTCGCATGGAAAGATAACAAAAACTTCTTGTAGTCAAAATTCTTTATACCTTTGATGTTGAAAACAAGATAAATCATTTAGCCCGATGGCCTGATGTTCTCTCGATACGAAAATTTATGATTAATGAAACAACTACGATTGGAGTTGTTGAACTCCAGACTTGTCTTCGGGCAATTATCAAAGCCAGCCCGGAACTTATCTCAAATACAATACAAGACTACACAATATATGCTCATGATTATTCTGAGTGTGATTATCCTCTTGTTGGACAAGGATTGTTATCAAAATCTCTAAATTTATCTTCTCCAGTATTGAAACAATCTCCTCATCGCCCCCAACAGCTTTTGACTGGCCGAGTCTCCAATGACATTAACTGCATATTCACTACCGGGGTTAAGGAGACCTTAGAGGTGAAGATGAGGCTAGTACCTATGCCTATCTATGAAAGGAGGCAAACAGAACTGACGTGTAAATGTAAGCAATCATTTTGCCCCGCGCCAAATTTTCCAGAATCTGTTGAATGGAATACAATGATGCCAAAAGGCTCTAATTCTAGAGCGAATAACATGCTACCTATAACCTCCATAGAATATCAACATGGAAATGAGAGTAATATAAAGATGACTAGCCATATGTTCACTCCTAAATTACAAATGCAGCAGCGGTCAATCTTGTTTCATGATGGAACATCAGAAGATTCTGGGAATGAAAGCACAGAAACCTTAACTGTTACAAGAAAATCGGCGAAATCTTCAAAGACCTCATCAAAAAGAGGAAGATCTAATATATCTAGAGCTTCGGTTGAAGGGTATACTTCTATCTTTGAAGAAGGAACAGAAGGTGAAGAGGCAGTGGCCCCTAAGAAAAGAGCGAAAGTACAGAAAATTAAAATAAATAATAAATCGACTGTTGGCCAAAATTCAGATTCGCTCAAAGATACTGTGGACACTTCTGGGTCCTTACGATTGTTTAGACCAGTTCCAGCGATAATTAACCACAAAAATCTAACTATTGGCCTTCAGCAACATACATTACGACTAACAACACCAACTTCATATCTATCTGAGGAACAAGATAATGTAAACTCTAAGCCACGCTTAAAATTGAAACTCTGTAGGGACTCTAATTTATCTTATGATCCATCCAGACCAATTGGGAAGAAGGTCGATTTATTACATTATTCGACGGAATCCATGGATGCATCCTCAGAGAGAAATCGAAGCCCCTTCGACACGGACACTCCACCTGGAATGACATCATCCCCACCCTTGATAAAGATTCCTAGTTCTACTCGTATACGATCCAGTCCACCTTGTCCTTCTAGTCCCTGCCTTCCTCAATTGCCAAGATTAGATAGTGGGTTTATGGCCAGTACTTTTGAAAAACTACCCACCGAAACAGATGCAATTATGCTTGGAGGAAAAAACTCAGAGAGCGAGGCTAAGAAGGATAAGAAATCCCAGAAAAGACGATATTCATTAAATACTGAAGGTGCCCTAAAGCAGGGAAAGAAGGAGTTTATTATTGAGGAAGAGTGTCCAGGACCCATGGATCAACTTCCCACCAAGATGCCAATCTTTCACCAACAAACCCGTGCTAGGTGTGCGACTTCACGAAATAAAAATGTCATGTCAGATGATGCACATGCGCCCTCACTTAGGCGAAAAAGTCGAACCCCATCCTGCAAGTCAAAGTCAAAAATTATGCCTTCAAAACATATCTCTGTAGACGTCGAAGATGCAGTAGAACGATCTCAACCAGACAAAGGGCCTAACTCATCGACAAATATACAGCAGACATCACAAGCAATAGTTCCTCTAACCTCTAAGAATTTATCAAGTCGACCAGAAATATCAGCAAGTGACCCGATAATGCCTCAAAATAATCGTCTCTATCCGCAAAATATATCTGGATCTTTAAACTCAGTTGAGGGTCAAAGAATTAAAAATTTACCATTGATACCATCAAGCACTTTGCATCCTCCTTCTAATGGGCAGAGTAATACAATCACTAGTCAATCAAGTACCAAAAAAGAAATGATAAAGCAAAAACTTGAAATTGCCATTGCTAATGGTGAAATGCCCCCTTTTTGTTGCAACTGTGGTGCAATTGAAACCCCAACCTGGAGAAAAGCTTGGTCTAAGGAGATGAAAGGTGAACCAGGCTATTATGAGTATTCTGATGAGCCAGGACGTGTAACTGCGATTATCATCCTGACACGCGATTCGGAGGGAAAACCTACATCCTATAACCTTGTCAAGAAGTATCTAGGAAAAGATGAAAATCAAGATGACTACAATGACTACTTGCTTTGCAACCGTAAGTACCCCCTTCAAAGCTTAATTTTAAGATATAAATAACTGAACCTTTCAGCATGTGGAATATGGATGTCGAAGTATAAGACCTCTCGACCTGAAGAGCGATGGGAAAGCAATTCAGAAAGAGCTAGTAAAGCTGAGCCTAAAAAGAGGCCAACTCAAAGAGTTTCAAAGCCAAAGAAAACGCAGAATTATTTAGTTCCAACTCCAGTGTCAGAAGCCAGTTATTTTCCCTCAGATGCTCCTAGCATGCTAAATGATGCAATAGAATGCACGGAAAAAATATCACCTGAGGATTTAAATAAGACATCAGCATTGTCGTTCATGGAAAATAAACCTCAATCCATCAGATTTCTCGAGAATTTAGCAAATAAATCATCAAATGGTAGATCTAGTGCAATGCCCACGACAATTCAATCTAGTCCAGTGCGATCTATAGGTACTCGTCAAAGTCCAATCGAGCTCGAAGACGATCTAGGAAATACACGGCGCCTACTTTTCCCATCTCCGCTAAAAGATGAGGCTTCAAAGATCTTGAAAGAAACTATTACGAATAGCGTGACCAAAATCAAAAGAGTCTCTGACAACGATGAAACCCAATCTGTTACGAACGAAAAAGAAAACTTGACGCCAAAACATTCTGTAGAAGAAAATATTGATGCCCGGATATTACAGCTTTTCGGCGAAGAATTGTCAAAGGAAGACAACCAACGCCCTAAAACTCCATCTCAAAAGTCTTTGGCAGGTACTAATGAAGATCTATTCAAGACGCCTACTCGCTCATCTCCAACTTCTCGGATGATCACCCGAAGCATGTCCAAGTCTGCACGCTCGACTAAATCCTCAAGAAAAATCTTAGAGTTATGTCGAACACCCATTAGTGTTAAGCAGCACCAGCCACCTAGATTAGATGATGCATTCGAATCACCTTTTACCACAACGCTAAATCAGCTGATCTCAGATGCTAAGAAAAACAATCCACCAGGGTCAAATTTTGATTTAACAAATCTTTCAACTTTCTCTGAGGTGGCTGGTGCTAATTTAGATATGAGTATCGATTTCTCAATGGACGATTTTTTTTCCACTGATATGATTAATTCAAATGCTTGTTCTAATGATTTCGGAGAAATAGAATTTAACGCCAACTCGATGGACAACCTTACAGCTGATCTAACCTGGCAAGACCTTGATTGTTTTAACTATGATCATACAGATGGAGTGTCGATAAACACTGCTGTTAGGCCGGACCCCGCAACAGAATCAAAAGAGAAAAATATTTTGGAAAATAAAGAAGAAGGTGTTGTTGCTATAGCTATTAATCTTTGACTAATTAACAGACAAAAAGTTTATTACTCAAATGATATTTTATGCAACTCCACTATATTGATCATTTAATTTTGCTTTTTTTTTTTAAAAAGTTTGTATTTTGGTTGAAAAGGGATAGTTTACTAGCTGGGAAATTAATGGCTTTGTTCATTCCTTTGTATTATTTGGGATTTTTTTCACAGATGAAACACGCAGTTTCGATAAAAGACGAATATTAATCACCGCTAACGCAAAATCTTTGTTTGGTCATTTTGAAACCCAAAGTTTTCCTGGGATATACACTTAGGAAATAAGTAAATAGGGGGCTAATCCATGCATCCTGATGTTTATCTAATTAGGCAATTTTTGACCTCCCGTGCTTTGGATATGTCCCTCGACGCACCTTTATAAATTCACTTACATGTACGTGATGCCAAAGTTTATAAACAATTTAAGTGCATCATTAATAAATTGGGGCCAAACTAATTATCTAAGCCTTATATATTACTAACTTACCTGACCACCCATAAAGAGTAATTTTGGTATAGAAGCAAACCCTATCGGCTGATCGGTGCTCGGTTGTCTCGGTGCTTTAATTTGGTTTCCCGTACATACAACATCTACTAAATATTTATTAAGGGAAATGTTAACCACACATCAGTGTATTACTCACATCACGTCATCCCCTGTCCTCTCCATAATATAGAAAGTTATGATTGGTGGATCACCCCTACCAGCTCACACTTTGCATTTTTACTAGCACCAACCACATCAACCTACTTCAAGCCTTAAATTCACTTTTCACCAATCATAACCGTTGTACGGATCTCTTCTTCGTATGCATGTTTTTCGCGTTGCTATGGAGGACTGGAGTATTGTTTACTAACTTATTATTAAGTACTTGCTGCTTGAAAACACTCACGCACGACCAGTGTAAGTAGTTTCATACGAAATTTGTGGACAGCTTTTGCATGGCTCTATTTTGTATTTCACATTCGACATTTTTCCTTCACTGCTTACCACCACCCACCAAAAAGACGAAATAATCTTTTTAGAGGTAATAGATCATTACACAATCTTCTTACACTTGAGTCTCCAATCTATTATTTACTCTGCAACATTAATGGTTAGAACTTATCTAACATTTAGCTTTTACCCTAGATTTATATCCAGAAATGTCTAGCCTTACCCGATCAGACAACTTCATGGTCATCAACTATTCCTCGCTAGAAGAGGCTATGCTGGCAGAGAAAACTTTTGCGTCCTTGAAAGGCTACTACTGCCTTGTGATTCAACGCACAAACTGTATTGGATATAAACCGGGGATGCTTAGTAAAGAGCTGATCTTTGAGATTGTGTGCATCATGGTAAGCCCAATTCAAATACGCATTCTAGAAACACAGGCTTGTTACGGCTAGAGTGTCCATTCACTCTTAAAATATCCCGAGATAATACAGAGGGGACTAGTTGGTCATCAATAATTACCA
>MCFK01000492.1:5640-19586 GCA_003610855.1 Erysiphe neolycopersici | reverse complement strand
CATGATCCCTACCGGCTCCGCCGGTCTTTAACCCAAAGTGGAGGTAGGGCTTGTGCCTAGGCCTTTAAATAGAATAAATAAATAAATAAATAGAACCATAATTTGCAATAAATTATGCTTATGATAGCAAGGACCAAAGACGCATCGCGACGCGAATGTAATTACAGCAATATAACCCCTGTTGTAAGAGCTAATTATCCTTGGGACGGGGCTTTTTGCCTGGCAAGTAAGGGCCGGTTAAGCCCCCCGTGGCCCGTCTCTCCAAATCCTGTCCAGTACAGCCGAGATTTATGCAGGGGAGTCAAAATTACAGCTAAAATACGATGTAAATAAGAAATTAGCGGCAATTTACAGCCGCGAACCTTATACACTATTTTCCCATCTCAATCAAGTTGTAATTTACTTTTTCATCACCGACCCGACCCGTCTTTCCTTTACAATTGCCTTCTCACTTATGGACCTAGCAAATAAAAAGCATCGATCTCACTATTCTCTTACTTAAATGGTATTGTTAAGGCTGCTTGGGAGTCAACAAATCCTGAGGAACTTACTTGATGGCGGTAGTAAATGCTACCCATTATAAAGTTCTTCATTATTTATTTCATGTTTTGTATTCAGTGGTAAATCCTGTAAATTATTTTGAATACACTATCTTTTTTAACATTTTGGTTATTGAGCTGTACGGTTGTACAGAGAGGCCTGGAATTATAATTCCACACAAAATCTTGGTCTTTTGATTGCCAGATCGAGTCTAAATTATGCTTAGATAATTAATTACATAGAAAATATCTCTGCACAATTCTCGGCTGTTCCTTATATATGTGACAGGACAGAACTGTGAGTAGCGAGGGTTATCCTATAGCTTACAAACAGCAAAATGAAAATGGCGATAATTTAACAGCTATTTTGTGTGATATCTACTCATTCAGATAGCTTCATAAATCTATATTCGTCCCTCATTATAATTTTCTATTTCATACAAATTTCGTCTTATACATCTATTTTCAATAACGAAATCACGTGCAGCAATTTGTATGCTAATTCAAAAGCTAGCTATTATCATTATTATTGTACAGGCACAATCTGTCTTCATATACAAGCATATTTATTGATTTTTTTTTGAATTGTATAATATATCTTTCTTTCTTTGCGCTTTGGGGACAATTGTCCGAACCATTCTCCAACATGTTTTTCTTGTATTTCAATATTCTCTTTTACACCATATTGATACATGGTAGAGTTAGCGCTGGCGCCTCGGACAAGGAGTCTACATCACCGGCAAAAACTGTAAAGCCTTGTACGATCTCATCACCGACTGGAATTTTCTATGATTTGAACGAACTTCGAGTCACACTTCCGAAAGACCCTAAGAAGCCCCCCAAAGGCGCTCGATTAGAAGATTGGAAAGCACGAGGCTATGATTATCACAACAATCAGGCGAATTTCACACTAAATGTATGCGGATCTCTTGCTGAAAAACAGACGGATTTTGTTGGAGTCGACAGAAGTCTTTGGCAGAATGTCAGCGCATATTATCAATTAGGGGCAGAAAGATTTTCAATCGGGTAGGTGATTGGATTAAGAATAAAGAAGTTGGCTTAATATCTATTTTTACAGGCAGGAAAACTCAACACTAAAGCTACGGGGAAGAAGATTAATTCTAGAATATAGATATGGTTCTCCTTGTGGAGACCGAGGTACAGGAAGGAAAGAAGATAATAATCTCATAAGACGAAAATCATCCATAATATCCTTTCACTGTGATAAAGACCCACTGGCTGCACCGTCATCAGGCATCGTCACTTACGTTGGGAATTCAGATGATGAGTGTTCATACTATTTCGAAGTCCTTTCTAAGGTTGCATGTATGACAGCTGAACCTACAAAACAATCGATTGGACCAGGCGCAGTTTTTGCTCTCATTTGCATAATTGCTATTCTGGTATACTTCCTTGGGGGCGTTTTTTATCAACGCAATGTTGCACATGCACGTGGATGGAGACAGTTACCAAACTACGTTATTTGGGCAGGGATAGGAAATTTTATAAAGGTGAGCTGGTATTTCTTTTCCAACCGACTTAGTCTTGAAAAACCTTCGCGCGTAACTTCCGTACGGGGTGGACTTATTTCAAACGTGGATGTGAGATCACAAGCTCGCAAGTCTCAGAACTCTTACAATTCAAGATAATTATGGCAATCTGCGCATTTACATTGATAGATCTATTAACCTAAGAATCGACGTAATTCCAAAATTTTGAGATATAATTATGATGCGCTGGATTCAGTTGACATGTTTTCCTTTACTTTTTAATAAAACTCCTTTCATACACAACGCAAATGCGGTGAATCAAAATCCATAATATTTTTATTTAGTACACTGTTAGAATGTTTTGGATAAAGAGTGGCTGATATGAAGAACACAAACAGGATATATTTACAGCCGTAACTTCGTCATGCTCAGGCTTTGTTCCCAATAGCAGAGGGTATACATTGCTTTATACAGGACGAGGGTTGCATAGCAGGGCAGAGGATGAGAATCGCCTCATTGATCAACTAGACGAAGAGTGGGATGATTAATTTAATAGATGGCAATGAATTTGAAAGGGCGTTTAGGTGTTATCAAGAACCAACTAATGAATGATGTAAAAGTATGGGCGAAATTTATAAGTCGTGTTGGATGAAAGTAATTTTCTCATGAAAACACCTTTATTTGTGATCACACGTCTTTGACTTCTTTTGCTTTAAATGTTCCTCAAGTGTTGCTTGACTTCTTTTTTTACCTGCACTATTTTTTGTTTTCTTATGTATTGATTTATCCTCCGACCCGTCTTTAGGCCTTAATCCGTCACATTCATCATCCTGCAAAGCATCTTTCTCTTTTTTTTTCTCCCCACCAGATCCAAAAAGATTTTCCCATGTTCCATCTATGACGCATGGATTGTCGCCATATAAACCGACTTTGTAGGCTTTCTTCATACCCTCCATACAGACATTTCTTTGCTCATTGAAGTCAAACATTGGCTTTACATATACCCCTTCAGTGAGATCATTCCAATTATTTTGCAATTTTACTCCCGCTTTCTTCAGATCTAGAAGTGGCGCTTTCCATGGCTCATAAATGTACTTTTTATCCAGCATCTTAAGTTCCGGGACATATCGACGAACGAAGTCGCCATTCTTGTCATATTTTTGCGGAAACGCAATAGGGCTATAGCATCTGAAGAACTGAGTGAAAAAAGCTGTACAAGATAGCCATTGCCAGTTACCTGCATTACAAGCAGGTTCGTGATCTAAGAGCAATTCCTTGAATACTTCGGCCCCGCGCTCCCAAGAAATGTAACATCCGCCTCGCGTCAGAAAACATGCAACTGCATGGCGACCTAAGTGATGGATCCATCCTTCTTGTCGCAACTGTCGCATTAGAGCATCAATCCAAGGAAAGCCAGTGCGACCACACTTCCAGCGCTGAAACCATTCTTCGGCCTGTGGTGAATCAATATGATATTCGCCTGTGACACGCTTTGTCTTTGGATCAAATTTACTTTGAAGGTGCCAAGGAATAAAGCGGCAGTGGGAATTGAAAACGGTTTGGTTGAAGGAATGAGAAAGTGCAGCTTGAGCGCCAAAATACATGTCCCGGAAGAGAAGCTGGCCGGTCAGTGAGACGGGTGGTTTAGACGCTTTTCCACCAAATTTTTCAACAACATCCTGAACACGCCAGTAAAATTCTCTTATACCGAGACTACCAAAATGAAGATGTGGGGAAAGCATTGTTGTTGACTGGGGCTCAAATGCGGTAGGTGCTGTATTTGGTTTCTCAAATGTTGCTGTATAATGCTCATTGGCAATGATTTTATCAAGCAATTTCAGTGCAATATACTCTCCACCACGATGGGGAGTTGTTGCTACTGGAAAGCCAAGTTCACTCATTGTGGGCACTGCAAAGTCGCCCTGTGGCCCAGAAATACTACCAAAAGACCTATCACTGCTTTCTCTTAGTGAATCACAAAGATCAGGAATTGGTTCGGGTTTCTTATGTTCAAATGGAATTGTTAAATCACCTGGATTAGGTATTTGCGTAGGTGTTGGTAGAGGCCGTGGAATCTTACCCACTTTGGGACCTGCAGCTTGGACTTGACTTATAGTCATGGTGGGTTGATTTTTGTTCTTTTTGACCAATTCATCACTATCCCAGAGTGTTCGACCATGGCACATAAGAACTTTGACATCAGCTGCCTCAGCCGCTTGTATAATAGCGGCGTCTCTTTCCCTACCATAGGCATCTACATCTTTCTCAAATACCAAATGAGTTATCTTCCATGCTTTAAAAAGTTTAGGCAGAACAGTTTGTGGCGCTTCTCTAATGACAAATAATTTAGATTTTTCATTTATTTGAGATATTCTTCGAGAAAGCTCGTTTTGACAATCAATTCTAAAAAAATTATCAGAAAAGTAATCTAATAAACATTTGATACACACACAAAAACTGCCACCGATTTATTCCAACTCTTGATTGATAAACATAATATGGGTCCCACGTCCATATAGGCCAGAACGCTTCAGGATTCAAATCTAATGCAGCTTTTAGAGCTGGAGAGTCATGAAGCCGTAAGTCGGTCCTAAACCAATACAAGACTCTCGATTTCCCCATTTCACAATATGTAGTATTTACTTTGTGAATAATGATATAAAGTAAACAAAACTAATAATTTTTTTATATCTCCCAGTGTAGTATCAATCAAAGGGTCAAAATAAAAATTCTACCCAGGACTAGGATAGATCATTATCCACTGGATCATTTCAATGACGCCATGATTCACTCAAGAAAGTTAGAATTAGACAAGCTTAAATTCAGATTCAAACATATCAATTAAGATTGGCGAGTATATTTAAGATTCAAATGGCATATGCTCATACCTATGAGGCAATTGTCGCCGGTGAGAATTAACAGGAGTTATTTGAAAATGCGGTGGGAAATTTCACAAGTTGCCGATCTGTATGGTCAGGTTTTTTTTTTTTTTNNGTTTTTTTTTTTCATAATATAACGAAAAATAAGAATATATGGTACATATTGGCCAGAAAATCATCATTGATTTGCTACTGATAAATTTATGCCAATCAACATGTATAAATAATTAACAATCATGTAATGACTTACAAACAACAAACAAATCTTCAATATCCAAATTGTATGTATATTAGGCATATAAAAGCTGCATGCACGGAAAGTTCAGATTGACAGCTGCGTAACAGTTTTTTTTTTTTTTTTTCAAACTCTCTACATGTTCCGTTGGGCTCACTAGCTTGACGACGAACGATCGTATAATAACAGTCGGCTCAGGCCTATGAACCTGATATATATTTTGAGCTTAATAGTTGTTTCTAGTGATTGAATCCACAATCAGCTAGGTAGGTGAGGTCCCTTAATATTTAAGTGCTAGAAAGTTGATTAGTTAGTGTAAGTAAGACATTGCAAATCTTAGCCGGGCTGATCAGCGAATATTGTCATGTTTTTAGGTCCCCAAAGGTTGTCACAATATACATAATGCCTTAGGCATTCATACCAGTGTCGTAATTAATTAATTATTATTCATGACTTTAACCAATAAAATTCGTCAAAGAACTAGCTATTCCCAGCACTACTACTACCGCATCATCAATCAATTATTGAGCTAAATTTTGACAGTTGAATAATTAATAGATCTTAGGAGAATCCTCTAAACCCGAACTCAACAATTAAGGGGATAAGCAGAATTGATTTTGTCGAAATAAGTAAACGAAAGCTTGGTCTAATTTATTCTATTATTTGCTGGGATTCAAGTCTTTGGGAATTTCACTTTATTTCAACAAGCATCAACCTTCATAATAAATAAATAGTTCACGTGATGGCCCGAACTTTAATGAGAAGCAAACAATCTTTGTAGATAACGTGATGCATCTACTTCTACGGTCGCATTCAACGCATATTGATGATTCATTGGGCCTGTCCACCTGTAAATAAATTCATGATTCAGCCTCTCAGACATTTATCTTCATTCAGTATTTGTAGAATAACCCCACAACTTTTGTCCTAGTGAGGGAAAATTGAGAGAATGGTATGTTTTGGTTTAAATGGATTAGAAAAAGCCGCTGACCAAAAAAGCTTGAAAAATTAGTTGGACTTGCCATGCTTATAGTTGCGACAATAATATTTCTTTACTACACTATATGGACACTTTTGATGGTAATTCCATCGCCCACAATTTCAGATTAGGCGAAACTAACACATATTTAAAGCCGTTCGTTGATTCAGATCATCCATTGCAAAGCTTCTTTCCAGCCAGAGTTTGGGCTATTCGAATTCCTGTCATTCTGTTGTTAGTTGGATCTGCGGTGGTAGGCTCTTTCGTGAGCGTCGTCATGATTAGGAGTAATAGAAAGCATACAGCAAAGGTAAAAGTTGCCAGCAAAAAAAAGTCCTAATTACGTTTGTATATTGATTAGGAGCTCATCAATTATTTGTACCTTGCTTTCGCATCATATATGTTGTAAAGTTACCTACCAACCAACCTCTGGGATATTTGACGTGAACATTCTGGTGTGTTAGATATATTGCATCTCATTCTTTTCCCAGGGCGTAATAAGGGTAATTAATTTATTTTTCTCGTTTTTTTAGTCCACGTGACATCCTCAAACGCAATATATCTAAGTTTTCAACTCGATAGACGATTTTTTGATCCACTTGCCTCCTTCCTCTGACATTGCTATTTAAGGAGATTCGGCCTGTTTCATAACTTTGCATTTCTCTTTATTTTAAGGATTAAGTGATTTAAAAAAAAAAAAAAACAGTGAGTAAAGTTCACGGCTTATTACGCGGATTATTTTACCCTAGATTTGCAGATTTGCAGTATTTCGTACGTCATTTATCATTTCAAGCACATGGATGGATGGATAGATGGGATAAGGGATATCACGTTCTGTGTCGAGCCACATGACGATCGGTTTGCGGCGGTGAGACACCATAACGCATCATAACATTTCAGAGCTGTAATAAAGAATGACAGAAAGACATTCATTCCACATCGGCCTAGAAAGAACCCTCATTATGTTTGTTGTTTGGTTGTTAGGAGATCTGACTCATTCGAGTGACAAAGCAGCAAGCATGTTAGCCATTCTATTTGTACAATATTGTCCCAAGATCGCGGAGCCTGAGTCTTTGCTTGTCTTCCTCACCACCAAACCAAACATAAACAGTCAACCAACCAGTCAACCCTTGGTGCGCAGCTCACATAAATTGATTGGATATTGATCACTCACTTACTTACTTGCTAGTGGTGGTAAGTAAAGTAGCCCTTGCCAGTACTTCCTCCACCCCTCCCTCCTCCATCCCCACATACCGAACCCCGCCAATCCCAGGAAAGGAAACAACTCCATCACTGACCAACACTGTACCTCCCGGGAACATATAGGACTACTACTTACTACTACCATTACCTACTACTACTACTACCATTACCTACTACTACTACTACAACCAATTCATAAAGAAAAATTGAGACATTCTCATCTCACGCTTCAAAAATTTATTTAAAGTGAGGTTTCAAGAGGTTGTATCCACAATACTTGCCGTGGCATCCAACAGTGGTTGATTGCCTTTTGATCTCTCTGCAAGCAGGAAGCTCTACGTAAATCCTCTCTTATAACAATAGCCTAACAGTTTTCCCAAGATATTGAATGCCCTTTCCTCCTGATAAAGATTCCAATGTTTTTTCAGGCCGTAGCCTAAGAGTCAAAAGCAAGCCTCAAGTTCTGTCGTCGACGGGGTTGCGCTATTTTGAAGAGCGGTCTAGAAAATATGGCACGACAGACAACCGTCGTGGCGATAACATTGTGGGGGCCATGACGAAGCTTAATTTTCAGTATGATTACTCTTTCAATTTATAAGAGTAAAATTGATCTTAATCTCCACTAGAAATACGGAAACCCATAAGCAACTGACTGGAGCCTATTTACCCAAGCTTGATGCAGAAATGTCTGGCTTTAATTCAGAACCACAGCCAACTAATCTAAACTTTGACGAATTTTTATCTTCTACAGCTATTGAATCGTCTCCACCGTCTACGGATACGAGTGGAGACACAGCTGGATGGGCAGATAGTGTTTCTACCCACGAAATTTTTCCAAATAATCTTATAAGCCTTAGTGAATCTCCACCAAATTTAAGTGATGAAGGTAGAGAAACAAAACCTAGTTGGACAATGAAAGAACAAAAAAAACATCTGTTCGCACATCCATCATCAATATGTTCTATAACTAGTAGAAAAGAGCTTCTTAATTGTCAATTTGATATATCACAGAATTCAGAAATTCATCAATCCCAAGTCTCACTTTTTGATGCTCACCATAGCCCTACATACTCAAGAAATCCAAATACTCCAAACCCCACTTTGCCACCTCAGATACAACCTCATTTTTATGGTGTTCCTAAGGCAAACTTCATGCTAGCGTCTCAAGCTTCAGGAGTGAATCTAAGTGAAAATGAGTTTTACTGTGGATTTGATAAGTTATGGAAAAAAAATGTGATTACAGTTGGATTTGAGACTGGATTAGATATATATGAAATATCAAAGGGAGGATTATCTAGAGCTTCTAGATTAGAGGGACTGCGTGGTGGGGTTTTCAATGCTAAAATCATACCATGGACTGCAAATTATCGAAACTCCGGTCCATTTCCTCTAATAGTATTGGTTGTTCATGGACCGGCTAAAAAATTACATGGAGCTCCGGATATAGCAGTGGCCTCTGAAGATATAATGGCCAACTATACTGGCGTCATGCAAGATACGTCATGGCGTATAAATACTTCAACTGATATTGAATATTATCAAACTACAGTTGAACTTTATTCACTGTCTGGTTGTAAAAAACACGTTGGAACAATATTGTCTTTACCAAAAATACCTCTTGTAGTGACGGATAAAAATCCAAGAGTTCGAGTTCCGCCACCTGTTGGCTCACTTGCTATTTTTGCAGATTGTGGAAACTTGATAATAACATCAGGAATTACAGGAGAAACTTGGATTTTGAAACAAATTAACTGTGACGAAGTATCTAGTCAGCAATTTAAATGCGTTGGAAAAGTCTGGACAACTATACAACACATGGCTAAGACTGAAGAGGAATCTCAACGAATAAATGACTGGCAAAAAATGGAATCATTATCAAGGCGAAAACAATCTAATACATCAATAATTTCATTAAGCGGTCGCTGGCTAGCATTCTGCCCTCCTACTCCTTCTTCTCAGATCAGCCTTCATGGAATTGCAACAGAGACGAACCCAGCAGTTAAGATTGCAGGTTTAGCTTCAAACACTACACCCGAATTACCTGAAATCAATTGTAGTGTCGATACTCCAGGGGTAGAGAGTTTAGTGAAACAAATAGCTCAAGTAGGGACTCAAAATTTTATAAGAGCTGGCAACTATATAGCACAGCAAGGGTTTCAAGCATGGACTAATTACCGGAATAAGCCATCAACTACTACACAGAAAATTCAACCAGTATCATCATCATTTTCAACGAAAGATCCCGGATTAATATCAGTTATAGATTTAGACATGTATACTCAGAGTGACATATCCTTAACACCATCATCTCTTCATCAACAGTATACTTTTAAAGTACCATACGGCTGTAGCTTTTTATCTTTTTCTCCAAATGGACTTTCTCTATTTTCAGCTAGTAGTAAAGGTGATATCCAATTCGTTTGGGATCTCATGCAAATACGCTACCCAAAATACTCTTTACACTCCGAACAAATAGTAACTGGCACTCAAGGGCCTCGTGTGCGACAAATTGCTCGATTTTCTCGAATGACTGTTGCTAGGATTGTTGATGTTGTATGGGCTGTTCCAAATGGTGAACGAGCTGCTATGGTGACAGAGCCAGGAACAATTCACATCCTTGATCTTCCTACGTGTGCCTTTAAATGGCCTCCTCCTAGTAGTAAAACCTTAAAATCCGAAGATCATACAGATCAGCCCAACAGTTCAACAGTCCGTGCTACTAGTGTAGCAACAAGTGCCGTTAATACCTTATGGACAGCTGCTCGACCTCTTGTCAGCAATCGACGTCGTAGCAGCACATGTTTATCTGCAAGAAGTGTATCAATGACAGCTACCCAGAGTACACAAACAATAGCAGCAGGTATCAGTCGATCAGTAGGCGCTGCGACTGAGAAAATGAACGAAATTCGAAAATCTGTTGGCATTAAGCTTCATCTACCTCGTAGTTCGGCGGCTCCATACAGAGCTTGCGTTGTCTTTCAAAACAAGAAACATAACGATGTAATTTTTGCACTTGCTGGTAGTATGATTCGGATCTATACTGTCAGGAGACGAAAAGCCGACCGAGCTTCTGATAAGCAGAACACACCCGTTAAAATTTTTACCGAGTACAAAATACCACGTTTTTCTAGTTTTAGGTCGCTATCAGACTCGGATCAAGATTTGAGACTAGATGAGCAATTTAAATTTCTGGAGAAAGAAATCGATGAGATAGGTCAAAATTCAAGAAAAGCATCTCTTTCTCATAGATTAACTCCCTCTATTGAATCTTCTATTCCCTGTGCCGAAATTGAGTCTAACGCTCCATATCGGCCATTTCACACAGATAAATGTGTTAGCTTGTTTGCTTACAATAATCTACCTTTGCTGTCTTCAAATATCTCCTCAAATGATGAGATTGAAGGGAGTCTTATGATAAGCCAAAAAAAAAACCATACTTGGGTTTTTGGAAGACCTATTATGACTACAGAGATTGATGTAGGCAAGCAGTCTCATTCAGAAAACAAAACCGAAAATTTAGAAACATCCCAAGAGCTCTCTTCTACAGCTAGCCAAAGTGTAATGAGAATCTTAGATAATGCTGACAATACCGAGCATATTATATTCACAACTAGAATACAAAAATCATCCCCCCAATCTAATATTAAAGAAATAGCCTGCGAAGACGGTTTCTTTGAAGATGATTGTGAAATGCTAGATTTTGCTAAGCTAAGAAGATGAATGAAATAATATTTTATTTTCTAAAGGATGAAATCAGCTGGCTAATGCATAAACTAAGCTTATTACTTGACTTTGATTATGTGTTTAACTGTGGTCTTTTGTCAAAGAGACTTCAGAGTTATTCTATTGGGGATCTAGTATTTTTTATTGGTAAATAATGAACACCAGGGATAACAAGTTATGAATAACATTCAAATTATGACTCGATGACATAGCAAGTAAGGAGGAACTTAGACATTTAAGGTCATGTCATGCCATGCCATGCCAATTTTATCGTGATATCTTAGGGAATGACAATCAAATTTGGTAATACCTGAGCAAGGTGACAAAATGACTCAAAATGGCTGGTTTTAAAAGTTAAACTTTTACACCCAGAAATTATCAGAATTCTTGGACCAAAATATAGACTCCAACAGAGATGACAATTTTAACAGGCACTCTTGGTCTAGTCATAGAACTTGGGCTAGCTCTGTTTATTAAAAATACAGGTATATCGATAAAACTGATCACCAAAAAAGGAGTATTATTACTTTATATATACTGCTTCAACCTGAAGCCTATTTATTAAAAATTATCAACTACACTGTTATGCAACTATCTTTTTAGATTGATGAAAAAGAATTTGGATAGATCAATCATGAGCGAAATTAGTGTACTACCATTATTGGAATTAAGTAGTTGTAACATTTTTAAAGACATTATTTTAATAATTAACCTACATTGGGGTCTTTCAATAATCTATAAAGTCTATAGTTGATAGTTTTTGGTGACAAAAAGTGTAAGCTCTTTTCTAACAATTATATAGTTATTTGAAAGGCTATGATTTGTATATAATTAGCTAGTTGTAAATAAAATATAATTTTCGAGATTTTAAGATATGCACAGCTATGAAATGTACTATCAGAAGAAACTGGAGGTGTTTTATACTTAGAGCCTACGTTCTGCCAAGTTGACCAACGCCCATATATTTTCCAACACAACTAAGTAAACTAGCTCCATTAGTTAGTTCTATTTCACGACCGTCATTTCCTAAAGATCGTTCAATTCGAATTACTTTAGAAAGTGTCTCACTTTAGCTAACTAAATCCTTTTTGCATTTCTTGCTACAGGAAGAAAAAATAAAAAGTCTAAGAAACAAGCTCTCAAGCTCTAAACCTACATCAAATCAAGCATAGTTTGCTATAACTCTATGGGGTCATAATAAAAAAATATATATATATATATATATTCAGTGATAGTTTGAGCGGACTCTATGCGTAGCTACGGTAAGTAGCTGAGCTGAATATTTGATAACCTCAAAAGGACTATCGAGAAAATCAGTTGATGCCAAACCATTCGTTAGCTCTTAAAGCACTACTTAGCTCTGTATGTAATCTCATTCACTTCTGCTTTATAAAGCTTTCTTATGAAGGAAATGGCCTAGGTATTTCGTAGAAAAATTGGGTAGAAACCTTCCGACACTTTTTTGGTACTCTTTGTACCCGTCATATTTGGTAGTTGTAATTTCTTCTGTCAAATTGGTGGAACCTTGAAAAAGTAGAAGATATGAGATTAAGCCGATAGAGCTCCAATTGAAAAAGCTTTGGGTTGTCCAGGATCCCCACAGATAAAAGAAGATCCAAATTGCCTGCTCTGCTACAAAGTTAGGATGGCGACTTATGGACCACAATCCCGTGACCACGAATCCGCGTTCGAGATCATCTTGTTTAAATTTACCGGGAACTCTAGCAGTTTCATTGTAGATTCTCTTGGCTTCTTGATAGTCTTTTGGAAAAGATGGAGATATTAGTAATTTGTTTGACATTTTAAAGTGTAAAACTGAACTCACTCCATTGCTGTTGATCTGCAATAAACTCCAAAACTATGATAGCGATCAATACTGATGCAAAGATAAAATCAGCCGCGGTAAGAGACTCGGTGTACGGCGAGATTACTAGCATTAAGTATGTTGGAGCTGTTATCATAAACAACAACAGACTTTGGGCTAATGAAATGTAGGTAATATTAAAAACTGTGAAAAGTGGAGGGCTAATCTTTTTTCTAAGAATTTCCCTGATGCAGGTGTCAATATTAGAAAGAGTTAATTTGCTGGTTTCAATACCATCTATAGTCTTCAAAACCTCTTTTATAACCCCCCTTCCGGTAGAAATTGAAGGTAAGACGTATCTGAGAAATAGATTAACTTATATACTTGAACAGCCAATATATTTTACTAACACTCCAGACGGCACTAACAAAAACTAGGGTCTCAAGTCTCTTGGTATTAAGGCCAGATAGCTTTGCGTATGTTAAAAAGTGGATGTTATACACAGATGGCAAAATACTCCAGAACCGATCAATTTGCGAGACATTTCCATTAACTTCAGAGATTATATAGAAGGAAACCGCAACAAAAATTGAAAGGGCTAGTCCGCTGATGAAAGGGTTCGTAGTGAGGTAAATGTTTTTCAACAGAGTCAAGCTGTACCAAGATTCGAGGAGCTGAGTTGACAACTCATAAAGCTGTGGAAAGTACGGAGTTACTGTTTTTTCAAGTGAACAACAGTCTTTCAAGGATTCTACTAGAGGTAGAGCCATCTTTATTTCATGAAATGAGCATAGATGTCTCAATCTTTAGCTATAATGTCCAGAATTTAAACTTATTTCTATTGGTGCGCGTATGCAGAGAGATAAAGAGATAAGAATGGTATTTTGGATAGGAAAGAATTATCTTGGAACTTAGTTCACGACGATGAAAGATTGTTATTAGGATGGTTTTTATATCTATGTTATATTGAACAAGCTTTCATTGCTTTGGAGCTAATTATATACAGATATTTATACATATAATACAATATCTAGAAACATCGTCAAAGTTCAGTAGTTTACATATCATTACTACGTTCTACTAGAGAGTTCTAG
>MCFK01000469.1:0-10031 GCA_003610855.1 Erysiphe neolycopersici | reverse complement strand
GATTTACGGACTTAGAAATACTCACGAAGAGCTTGATATTATACATTTAGTAATATCACGAGCTCGGAGTCATTCTAGTCCGTATATCTAGGAAACCTCAACAGTGGCGCAATAAAATTAGGAAATATTGGACCAATCAATGAAGGGGTGAGTGGAAATTAATGGCTCCCTATATTTAATTGTACTGTGATTCTGATTTTTATTGCATTGCAGGGGTCCTGAACAATTCTAAAGTTTCGTGTTTTTTGCCATACAAATTGAAATCGCTTAAGGTCGCTTAATACCATACATATTAGGTATAGTCAAATTTCAGCAGCCAGGTAGAGGGCTGTAAAATAGAAGACTTATCCATGTCTGTAGGGTCTCTGAACATTTCTATCCCCAGCATGTCAAGAAACTAAAAATACAGGGCAAAACCCTGTTTGTCGAGACAATTAACGTTTCTAACCCCCGCCGACCAGTACATCAATTATGCTTCGACTAGTGTCGACCTGGCAGGGACTGATCACTGAAACGAGAATGTGACTCAACATTTACCATTGTAGTAGTATGGTAAAGTATGGTACTAGAAAGCCTGATTCGACAAATCAAAGGTTGTATCAGGAAAGAGAATTAACAGAGAAATCGAATGGTGTTAAAATGGTCAAAATTGGCCTAATATTGAAGGAGATATGGTGGTTAATGGCCCGTTGATGTGGAAAGTTGATGGTGTTTTAGTGGGTCCACGCTCTTAATGTTGCGCTAGCATGGGAGTGGACCCACCTATTTTTAAAGGCAAACGAAACCCCTACTCTATACTTTTGGCCCCAATTTAACGACTTCACTTATAGGAAGTGGCCAATTCCTGCTCATAATTTCACGCTAGCGCCGTATGGCCTGTCAATTTTGAGCCAATGAAAAAATTGACGACTTCCTCCCGTGGCTCAAATTTTCTCAAAATCGCTTTGAAGATAGCGCCTGGAGTTATCTTTCTAACGATGCCATTTCCAGCGATTTTGTCCTCCTTGATGAAATGTTATGTGTCGCGCCGTCCAAAATTGTTTGATGGGGGACTCGCTTAATGCTCTATTTTAGCGCCGTTTTGAGCCAATCTGGAGCCCCTAATTCTCAAATAAATCCGCTAGCAGCCAATCACCGTCCGCGCTAACGGCCCCGCAGATTTTGAATAGGGAAGATAGATAAAATATAGATAAATGGGGGTTGGTGATGTACAGGGAGTAGCTCCTGTCCATAACCAATACAGAGATGATTCGGATCTCATTACTTTTTGAGCGGAAGCTGAAAGTCCATAATTTTCAGAACTAGAGACATATGGCGATTAGCTGCTAGCATAAAAAATATAATAGATTACTTGTATAGTTATTTTGATGCATGTTGAATTTGAGATTTGAAGCATAAAGTCATGGAGCATCCAGAACTATAACTTGATTATAGCGCAATTGAATTCAACCTGGGAGCTAGGAGGTAGTAAACCTTGGCTGCTCTCTCCCTCCTTACGATTGAGGTGATAGGTGCTGTATCATATCTGGGGACGCAGACATCATATTGCTATTAGGAACTACGAATTCAAAAGTTAACAGATAGGCTAAGGCATATGGCATACAGATAAATGTCGAATTGTCATTAACTACCTCATATGATCACGCGCCAATTACTTTTCTAGTACTTGCTGATGAGTGTTTTTATTAGATACGAGGTGTGTTCATAGTGTGAAATTAAGTATTGCCAACGAAAGCTAGCGAAATTGACTGACCGCCTTCCAGCTACGGACCACAGATTACCATCTTGTCGCTATGAGAGACTATCTAAGAAACAAATTATGTGTCTGCCACGCATTAGGCAATGAATCCACGACCTTCTATCGCGTCTCATCCAGATTCTGCACAACAACGAAATACTTATGGCGTAAGGCTATCCTTTGCCATCACTAGCGCGGAGCAGGGCGACGCGGAAAATACTCTTACCTCCACAGAACATCAGATTGAGGAGGAAATTCAAAAGATCAAGCGATATGAGGTGCAAATTTCGAAAAAATTATAGAATTATCGCTAACTAATTTGGTTTAGGACTTTACGACAATAGGTAAACTCTTACCTAATTAAAAACGTGGCGACTAAAACCAACTGATCAATGAATGTACGCTGTTAGACTGGGTACAAGATGCCGCCAAAGAAAATGTATGGCGGAAATATCGACTTAGGGAAAATACCGCATATTCTAAAAATACGAGTTTTACTGGATTTAGAGATAGACTTGCGGAATCTTTTGAAGCGGCCCACGGATGGATAATTGTTACCTTAATAGGTCCTCAGTGCTGAAATCTACTGTAAATAAACACCAATCTAACATAAGTCTAGGAATTGCAATTGGTGTGAATGCAGCGTTTCTTAATATCATAACTGAATGGCTTTCTGATGCGAAACTTGGCTATTGCGAAACAGCCTTTTACCTAAATGAGAACTTTTGTTGTTGGGGGGCAGGTAACGGTATTTTTTTTCTCAATTGATAAATACCATGATTTGCTAATTAATCTAGGGTGTAAGGAATGGCATCGGTGGAGTTCGTTTTCCCTAATCAATTATCTCATGTTTATTATGTTTGCTGTACGACTTTCTTCTCTTCGTGAAAAATAGAAATGAAGAAACTAATGTCCTTTGCCAGACAATCTTTGCTTTAATCTCAGCGACCCTGGTAAAACTGCTAGCTCCTTATGCTGCAGGATCTGGAATTTCCGAAATTAAATGCATCATCGCAGGTTTTGTCATGAAGGGCTTTCTCGGCTTCTGGACACTTATCATCAAGTCAGTCGCTCTCCCCCTTGCAATAGCTTCTGGCTTATCAGTGGGAAAAGAAGGTCCTAGTGTACATTATGCTGTATGCACGGGTAATGTAATATCGAGGATCTTTGATAAATATAAACGAAACGCTTCCAAGACTCGAGAGATATTAAGCGCTTGTGCTGCAGCTGGAGTTGCTGTAGCTTTTGGAAGCCCCATAGGTGGAGTTTTATTTTCATTAGAAGAGATTTCATCATACTTTCCACTTAAGACCATGTGGAGAAGTTACTTCTGTGCTCTAGTTGCTACTGCCGTACTTGCTGCTATAAATCCATTTCGGACAGGTCAGCTTGTTCTATTTCAAGTCCATTATGATCGATCCTGGCATTTTTTTGAGATCGTGTTTTATATCATCATCGGTATTTTCGGGGGTATTTATGGTGCTTTTGTGATTAAGTGGAATCTTCGTGTACAAGCTTTTCGAAAAAAGTATCTTTCCAATTATACTGTTCTAGAAGCGACCCTACTTGCAACTGGAACTGCAATTATATGTTATCCAAATATGTTTCTTAGAATTGATATGACCCAAAGCATGGAGATATTGTTCTTAGAATGTGATGGGGCCGAAGATTATAATGGTCTCTGTGATAAAGAAAATAGATGGAAACTCATAATTTCACTTGCATTAGCAACGGTAATTCGAACATTTCTTGTTATCATTTCATATGGATGCAAGGTTCCAGCTGGAATTTTCGTTCCCTCAATGGCTATTGGCGCATCTTTTGGTCGGACTGTGGGAATATTAGTTCAAACACTCCACGAAACTCATCCAACATCCGTTTTTTTTGCTGCTTGCCAGCCTGACGTTCCTTGCATTACACCAGGAACCTATGCTTTTCTTGGTGCAGCAGCAGCCCTCAGTGGTATAATGCATATCACAATTTCGGTTGTAGTCATCATGTTTGAACTCACTGGAGCGTTGACATACATTCTTCCAACAATGATAATTGTAGGAGTTACAAAGGCCGTTAGTGAATTATTTGGAAAAGGTGGTATTGCTGACCGAATGATATGGTTCAGTGGGTTCCCATTTTTGGATAACAAAGAAGATCATGTCTTTGGCATTTCAGTCTCACAGGTTATGGCCAGCAATGTCTTAGCCCTCCCATCAAGAGGCCTTAGTTTAAAAGATATTGAACAGCTTCTTGCCGAAGATCGGTATAAGGGATTCCCAATCATAGAAGACAAGCGAACTAAAATACTCGTTGGGTACATTGGCCGAACTGAACTTCAGTATGCAATCGACCGTGTTAAGAGAGAGCGCAAAATTAGTTCATCTACGAAATGTTTCTTCACTTCATTAAATTTAGATACCGAATCACTAGTCGATACACAAGCTACATCACCTACATGCTTAACAGTTGACGGGATTGAAACTTCATTGATCGACTTCAGCCGATACATTGATTCGACACCGATAAGAGTACATCCGCGGCTGCCTCTAGAAACTGTCTTGGAAATATTTCGCAAGATTGGGCCCCGTGTCATACTTATTGAATATCATGGAAAACTGGCTGGATTAGTTACTGTGAAAGACTGTCTCAAATACCAATTTAAAGCTGAGGCCAGCGAAAACCCACGCGATGACCGACTCATAGCTGAAATGTATGAGCGGGTGGGGAACTCTCTTAGTGCAACTGCCAATTTTTTGTGGGAAATCATGTCACGATTTCGCAACAGTCGAATTCGCTTTGAATTATCATCTCCTACTATAGGTAACGTAGATTCTAGGGGTTTATCACGAGAAACACTACGTGGACGAACAAGAATCAATGCTGATAAGTCGAATGAGACAGCGGCTTCGAATGGTCATAATATAGAAAATAATTTCGAATTGAATGACCGCTAGAATTTATCTATCCCATTCCTTTAGGCTAGACTTTCTTTCCTCATAAATTGTTAAAAGATTGGTTTCTAATCAGCCAGTGTTATGCCTAAATAAACTAAACTCCCCTTTATGTAAAAATAACAATAGCTTGAAGTAAAGTTCATCATGTCCCAGCAACCAATTGATCATTGGTGAGATAAATATATTGAAGACCTAAACACAATGTATAACAACCATCTTTTTTAAGTGTCATACAGATGTACATCTCAACTGTCTGATTGAGACACCCACCAAATCAAAAGATTCAATCAAAACAAGAGATAGTATGTCTAGGACCCCAATAACAAGGGGAACATAATGATGCTGCTGTAGAGCATATATTTATTTTTGCCAAATTTCGACCCTTTACACTTCAACACAACTGAAATATCTGGAGCGGTGTATAATCCCAAACCCGCATAAAACACAAGCATTAGACGATTTACAGCCAACATGTATTTGGCTGGAAATTGTAATATTTGCCAGCTAAAAAGCTATTTGTACTCTGATGTCGAAGTCAAGGCTAGAAAAATACTTCTTCCAGATAATACATGGGGCCAAGCAAAAATAGATACTAGATAAAAATATTCTATAATCCAAAAGTCTGGACACAAGATTAACTAGATCTTTGCACTTGTATTCTATAGACACGCAAACATCTTTAGATATCAATTACATTTAGGTAGTCTAAACATATTCGTTTAATAAGACAAATCTTCTTTTTCGGTATATGATGAAGAGGTAATGTTTGCAACGAGCAAAAGGTCGGTTATCTCAGTGTTAAAGTATACTTTTATTTTTGCCTTTTTGTAACTATTCTGTGTCATCTCTTTCTGGTGTCGCATCAGCTTTTAACATTCCGTATATAGATGGCCAATTTATTTGAACCTTCTTGATTTACACCACGAGCATACTTTTTGAACGTTTTTTCGGTAGCTTTGATGGTATTATCATCTTTTAGAATTTCGGGTATTTAAACTGACATGTCCAAAAATTTAAATTGGATACCCTCAAATGCGTAATTTATTTTAGTAATTAAGTTATGTATAAAGTTTTCCATTGAATTTGGTACAAAGTTTGGTTAAAATGTACCACTTCTTTCGTCGCTACTGGTGATATTTTGCTAAATTTTGGCTACATGATGTAAAATTTGATGGTGCTCATGGTCTTAGCCGATTCTAGGCTTAATTGAAGGTTGATAGTTATATGTGATTGTGATCCATATCTTGTAGGGAGATTGCAAAAGAGAAGCTTGTGCTAGCCATTTCTACTATGTCTCGATTATTTATTGCTAATTGCGCCGCAGGAAGTGAGTCAGCCTAATAGTGCTGTATATCTTGTGCCATGTCTTGTGAACCTGGCTAAAGCTTGCTAGCGCAGGATAACACAATAGATCCGTACATAACTCTGAGCGAATTTAACAATTTTCAAACTGGGGTATCAATTTATAAAATAACGCTAAAGCCCCAAAGACCGACCAGAAACCCTTGCGCCTCTTTTACAATCCCTGTTGGATAATTGATAATACAAATTAGTTGGCATTAACATTAACAAGTTGGACTTTATCTTCTTAGGCTATCCAGTCTAGCTTGAAGATCATCATCGATAGAGTCATTGGTTACTCCAGCACCAATTGCCTGAGCTATTCTTCCTTCCGAAATAGGATTTCCCTGAAGTCCTTGTGGTGTTTCTCCCATCTGTAGACAAAGTCAGCATAATTTGTCGTGTAAAGTACTGATAAGAAAGATACCGAATTCTTTAAATCAATGCCAATTTCCTCCAGTACCTGCTCTACAATTTCTTCTCCGTCCACCTCATCTTCAAGGCCAGTGACATCATCAATAGCATCATCCATCATATCTTGTCTTTGGTCCATAATGTCATTTTCTCTTTCAAATTCAAGTGCTATCCTCTGGAGTGCCGGCAAATTCATGCTTCTGTTCATATTTCCAAGAACTCCAACAGCACCTTTCATAGCTTGCATCATTTGATCATTAGTTCTCACAGTCTTTCTCGGATTAGCCACAACATTAACCATTTTTGGATCCCCAAACCTGTATTCTCAGGCTAATAGCCTGTAATTGTGTCCTCATTGCACAAAATTTCTCGACATATCTTCTAGTCCTTACAAGATCTTTAGCCTGAATCTTGCAAGCTCCCATTTGCCCATTTTTGGCACTTTTCTTTATATCTAGTACCAACTTTTTCTCTTGATTTTCGAGCTTTACTCGCTCACGATCCAGTTCACGTAGAGTCTTTTCAATAGAGCGTTGGTGTTTACGTAGTCGCTCCGCGGGCGTCATCCGCTTTCCGAAAGCCCATTCGACAATCTGAAGATATTTAGATATGTACAACAATTACTGATTACACTAACATTCATTATTATAAACAAGTTAGTTTGTTTGCGTTTCTTTATATTAGCTACTAAAGGTTAGTTAAATCAATTTTATTGTTCAGTGTTATACTTCATAATCTCTTAGGCGTATTACTTAAATGGGCGAATTCATATGGAGGGACTGGAAATCAGTGTCTCTTGTTATTCTGGGAGTGAAACGATTTCAGAGGTTTTGTGAGCAAAGTACTCAAGCTGCGTAGGTCAATATAGAATGAAAGAAGATAAATTAAATATCACATATCTCCGTTTATTATATGCTATGATAGAATTCATGAAGGTCTCATCTTCTCGCTTATTACTACAATCATGTGACATGCTTCAATTATGCTCGTGATTGGGAATCAGTTTTTTAGGGCAAAAACAAAGGCAAAAAAAATAGATTTAACGTTTGTTGGTTCAACAGAGTTATATAGTACATCACTGTAATAAGTTAATCTATGAGGGTATTCTTAATTTTTCATTAATTTATTTCCGGTTCCATCTATTTATGTAATGGTAAACCGTTACCGTTGCGGTTTCATAAAAACAACACAAGTATAATTGCTGACCGAGATTTCAAAAGGGGCTCTTACAAAATCATAATCGTTAAACAATATAGCAGAGCCTGGCAGTCAGTCAATGCTAGCAAGAGCAAGAAATAGCAATATCTTGGACCCCTAGTTTTCTATAATAATTGCTATGTGATGCTAGGCTGCGCATGTAGCCACAGGTATAAATTGTATATCGGTATTTTCCACCTGGAGCAAGTAATATTGATGCCAACATAAATGGGTCCGCATCGTATTTCCATTTGGAGGCATTTATTTGCTGCCATTGATATCACTTACGTCCGGAAGAACAGAAGACTGCTGATCGTGGTATATTTTAGAAGGAGAATGGCCTGAACAACGTTGTGAGATAAAATCTAAAACTCCTTCCGATAGTTGAATCTTGACATATGATTTATGATGCCTATGAAACAAGGTAACGGCTAACTTACGCTGTTGTAGCTGCGGTGAGAACAGGCTCTGGCAATTGAACCTTTCCATTCGGGATAAATCCCGCTTACCTGTTCCTCTCGATCTCATCCATCGAGAACTATCTTGAATGCAATAGTAATAGTATATGATTTTAGGTTCCCTTTGAATATTTGATTACCAGATTTGGTGACCTCCCGGCTCATGAATTATTTGAATTAAAACTACCCTTTGCTTGGCGTTTTGAACGTCTTTTCTTACAGCTATACAATTCGGGTTCTCATGTCGCAACGTCGAAAGAATAGATCGAGGAGGTGCCCCCAGCAGCTGTCATAGTCGCATCTGTCTGCTCTTGCTGTGGGTCTAGTTTACGATGACTTGAATAGACCGCGGGATTTGTCACTCTATCGTGTCCATGATGCTCGGAATGTATAACCTCCAAAACCCACAAATTACTGCCTGTTGGTGTATCAAACTCTCTTCTGATAATTAATTCCCAGCTGCAGTTAGTTTTAATGGTTGAAAAGTTTCGCGAAACTCCTGGTTGATTTTTAGGCGATCCGCAGTGAATTATTTTACCCATACTTTTTGTATCTCGCTTCTTTTATCCTTTACTGAGCGTGCCGAACTGACTGCAAAGCCATGAAGCTGAGAGAAGCTTTGCAATGTTGCTTCAGCTTCGGAGAGAGATTGTTAGGTCGTATATTGACGATGTCGAAAACCATGATGCTGATTGAATGATTGATTCTAAGCTGAAAATAATACTATTTTCTAACTTGAGTCAGTATGTAAATTTATGAAGTTGATTAGCGGGACGTACAATCTGGAAGGTACATGAACTTGTGATTGACGAAAAAAAAGTCAATTTTAATTAGCTCAATGATCAATGATTGAAGTTGTTTAACAAATCTGTCTGTTATTTCATTACGAAAGCTGGTTCGTTTGTTTACTCAGCATTCGCAAACGCGCCCTACTACCGGCAGTACATACATTACTAGTGCACTTACTTATGCACAAGTATAGCTGGGATAAACCGTATTATTCGTAGCGGAGAAATACAGTTTTTAGTAATATTGTGCAATTCTAGTGCTAAAGCCTACAAAGGTTGTTCTTAGGCTGGGAATAATTTCCTTACTGGTAAATGTGTGAATTTGGTGCTAATGTGTACTAAATTGTGCATAAATTACAAGGATTACACAGGCTGGGTTTTTTCTCTGGACCTTAGGGGATGTCTCTCGAGTCTTTCTTTCTCTTTCGTTTATCACACTTAAAGTACAGTACCACCGGCCTAAGTCAACCATACTGCATTAGCGTGACATGGGCTTATTAGTCTTATTTATTTTCCACTACAATGACTTTATTGTAAACATGAGCCCAAAGCCCTCTTAATGATCTCTGAGCCAGAAGAACGACATGGGTATCAATAAAACAAACAACACCTTCATTTACAGTCCTATTTTGATCGACCTTACTCCACTCCATGAATAGCTCTTCTTTACCTGTCGTCTCATTTCCGCTTAGCTCAGATTAAATTATCATTGTAGAATTTGGCACTATTCTCGACAAGTGCATTAAAAGCTAGAGCAGTTTTTATTGGTTCAAAATACATATACTTAATTTACTGTCCGAATTATTCAGTAGAAAATGTTGAAATGAGGAAGAAGTTTTGGATCAATGATAGTTGATTAATCTAATCACAAGTCAATTGGAGACAATTGGGATAGACAAGTAGTTTTGTCAGAAAAGCGCTGTGAAGTGTTCTTGAGTTATTACTTACTACGGATCTAACTAGACTATTTATGCTGTGTAAAACTGACAACAGGGCTTAGGTAATTAGCGATAAATACGGTTAAGCGCATTTAGTAACTGTATTAATGCATGTCTGCATCAAGGTAGGTATACCCTTGAGTATACATGACAAACAGTTGATCACTAAGAAAACCCATATTTCCAACAGTTACAAGATCTGGGTTAAT
>MCFK01000458.1:802-27780 GCA_003610855.1 Erysiphe neolycopersici | reverse complement strand
TACATGGGAAAGCTGGACATAAAATAAGGGATAGTTTGAAACAACCATGCACACTAAAACTTCCCGATCAGTACTCTTCATCAAACATGACACTGTGATATTCGGTGATAGATATCACTCTCTGGTCGATCGTCTCTCGGGAATCCAGACAGAGCCTCTCCCGCTCCAGCACCCGAATTTTGGCAGTCAATCTTCTATTATCGGCTTCTCAATCTGCTTTCTTCTACTGAAGACAAGGAGCTTGCTCTTCTAGAGATTCAGGTTGAATATGCATCTTTGAACAAATTGGGATATGGTCCAAGGATGTCTCCAATTCATTGGCCGGTAGGCATTTCGTAATCGTGTCTTCCAGGTTTTTTTGACACAAATATAAAGTCCAGCGTGCTTTGGCATCTGTGAGCCCCGAAGATCTAAAAACTCCTAAAAAGAGCCATGGTATATATGCAAAACTCTTAAACTGAAGTCATAAAGTCGTTAATACCATGAGAAAGAAGGGGTGGGTTGTAAACATTGTTTATAATTATTTTGCCTGTCGGTCTGGAGACTAATAGATGGCATATCCCCACCGGTTTCCTCCAGAGTTTTTTTTTTCTCCAATTATTAATTACCAGATGCTTATTCACATAAATACAGGCTCTACTTTTCTGGTCATCTAGAAAGAACAGATGGTATGCAGAGTGCTTGACTGTAGTGCATTCAGTCGGGTGACACAATGGCTCCTGTAACGCAACCACATGATGCTTTAGGGGATCCAGCATTCGGAGAAAAATTTGCTGGACTCTGCTTTTACTATTGTTGACATTGTACCGCGTTATATTCAGAATTTGAGAGCCCTCCTTCATTAGGAAATTTCGCACTCTGATGCCCAGTTTAACTCTACCGCATTCTTCCACGTCACAGTCAGGGGTTCAATTTCTTTCAGTGTGGATCATGTCGGCACATTTGATGAGCCAAGCAATTTTTCCAAATTGTCTGGAAAAGCAGGAGTAGGGATTTTCCGTGGTGTTTCAGGACCTCGACGGACGATGCTTTCACCTACTGGATTGGTAATTTCTACTACGGGTGTACCAGCTCTTTTTTTCCTGGATCATACTATCTGCCATTCAATGCTCTGATATCCTTTATGGGGCTCTTGAGCTGCAAACCTTCCAGGATCTTGGGTTCGATTGTTAACTTCTCGTGCCTTCGCAGTCAGTCTAATCGGAAAAGTCTGATTCCATGCGGGGTGTTTTTTGCTCCATTTGAGACATCTAGCTTCTTGTTTGCCTGGGCATGAACTGGTATAGTGTCTTCCAGCACACTGTCTACTTTTAGCTCTGCGGAGCAATTCTTGGCGATGTGACCGTACTTCTGGCAGTTGTAGCATTGCTTGATGCGGAAGCCAGATCCAAAAATCTCTATGGATTTTACTTAGTACCCCTACATGAGACTCTTTCCGATCACATTATCTACACATTCTGCATCGTTGAACCGGGGGCAATCAATGACCCCGCTGATTTTCCTTGTCGGTTGTTCTGTCTTACTCAGGCGGCTTTTTATATTCCAATGCCTTGAATATACGTTCCATTTGCTTTCTCCAACCCACTGATCTGTTCGGGGTTTTCTGGGTTGAAGGAAAAAAGTTTATCATGTACGAGACTTGAAATCTCGCACTGGATATATGTGCAGTGGCTGAAAGTTTCGAGGCCCACTCTCGCTGTTTATCAATGATTTGTTTCGTTTCTGGACCCACAAAGTAGACCTTCACCTGGGCATTAGATACTTGTTTGGCTCCTATAACTTCATTCATACCTATCTTCTTCACTTACTCTTCGCTCGAGAGCTTGACTATTTCAAGTTTCTCTTTTTCATATTGTATTCTTATAACGCTGCCAGCTACATCTAGTTTCCTTGCTACTATTGCCCGTGTCTAGTTGTGAGCTTGGAAGAGGCCTTTGTTTTGTCCGATAGTTGTCTTGATAGAACTGATCTTCTGCAAAATTTTACTCATTATAGGATGTTCCTCTGGATGACTAGACTTTGAGCTCTGGGTGGGGGGGTAAGCATTTAATACGAGGAGGCTTTCGATGGTATCTACAGCCTTCTTTAGTAGTTTCTTGTATGTACGTGGAACTAGGTTGTCCTTCAGTGCTTGTTTGAATCTTTCTATATCTTATACGGCGTCCGGTCATACTTTCTTAGCATTACTACTAGGTTCCGACGCGTTATCAGTATCTCTACTACTGACATCATCAAATGGATCAATTTCAATTGTATTAGACGCGTTAGATATGCTCATTACGAAGTTTACGATTTTGGCATTGTTTTTGAATTTCGGCTATCATTATTAGTTTTATTATTTTAAGTTAATTACTAAAAAATTAAAATTTTCTTTTTTAAGTAGTTTTCTTTAAGTAAGTTTCGATATAGCTTCGAGTCTAAAGATAACAAGTTTTTTTTCCTTTCAAATAACCTCTTCACCGGGTTCATAACCTATTGAAATTGCGTTCGGGGAAGTACTGATGAAGGAACTCTAAGTAGATTAAGGAACTTGAAAATTCGTAATCTTTTCAATTCTATCTTGTAATTCAAGGATTACTGGTCATTTTTATACATTCTTTGTCACCCATCTAGACCCAATCACAAAAATAATAACAATAATTGCACAAGTTTCATAACATATTCCCCTGACCTTTTTCTGTTAACTCAGCAACCAAAGCGCTTTGTCTCTCACTGGAGGATTCTGATTTTCCTTCACAGCACTATTGCTACTGTCCTGTCAACAGCAATGATTAAAATAATTATTTTTTCGAAAAACTCATCCAATTACTAATTACTTCCCGCGCGTTTTTGTTGAGTTCATTCGTTGATTTCGAGATTTCATAGTGACATCCATAAATGTAGACACGGATTCCTCGTAAATTGGAATTAGCCGTGAATAAAGTACATATAATATCGGAAGATAATTTGTCCATGTAAATTAAAAATAGTCTATAAAGGTGCATGTAATCTACACGTTGGTCTTCAAGAATTTATAATATAATTTCGTCTACACTCCCATCCCATTGCATGTTTCGAAACGCAATTAAAATGGCAGAAGCTACTATAAAAAAGATTAAAATATTACCTGTGACTATCGGAACTCACAATGGATGTTTTCACGCCGATGAAGCCCTCGCTGTTTACATGCTTCGTCTCTTGCCCTTTTACAATAATTCCCTGTTAATTCGCTCCCGAAATCCAGAAGTCCTATCAACATGCCACACGGTTGTGGATGTTGGCGGCGAGTACAGTGCTGCTTGTAATCGGTATGATCATCACCAACGCGGTTTTGACATTACGTTTCCTAATCGTTCCACTAAGCTTTCGTCAGCTGGGCTGGTATTTTTACATTTTGGTAAAGCCATTATTGCACAACATCTTGGTGTCTCTGAAAGTGTAGAAGAAGTGCAGATTATATGGGAAAAACTTTATACAAGCTTCATAGAAGCATTAGATGCGCATGATAATGGAATATCTGTTTATGACGATAAAGAGATCGCAGCGGCAGGTATTGAGAAAAGATTTAGTGATAATGGTTTCACGTTGGGGGCTATGGTAGCAAGGCTTAACCCCAATTGGAATGATCCTGTTCCGTCAGATCCTGAAATAGCTCAGCAAATTGAGGATGAAAAATTCCTCATTGCTAGTACACGGATGGGTGAAGAATTTTATCGTACCTTAGATTATTTCAGCAAATCATGGTTACCTGCCAGGGATTTTGTACATAAATCATTTACCAATCGTCTAGAAAATGATTCAAAGGGTAGAATCTTAGTTTTTAAAGGTCAATCCGTACCTTGGAAAGATCATTTATACGACCTTGAAAATCAAGAGGGAGCTGAATCTAGGATTCTTTATGTGCTTTACCCGGAGAAGCCAACTGCAGATTCTAAATGGAAGATTCAATGTGTACCCGAAAGTAAGGATTCATTCCAGAGCCGAAAGCCTCTGCCTGAGGCTTGGCGAGGCTACAGAGACGAGGAGCTGGACAGAGTTTCTTGTATTTCCGGTGGAGTATTTGTTCATGCTGCTGGATTCATTGGAGGAAATAAAACCTATAATGGTGTTATGGAAATGGCCATTAAAGCTTTGGAGATGTAATCTAGAACATCCAAAGATGAGTTGTAAGGATTTACAGAAAAGTAACAATAATGCTAGCATACATATATTTAAAAATGAGTCATATATTCATTAATCTTCATGGTGTCTTTATCTCTGATTGCTATTCCTTCTGTAGTTTTCCATTAAAACTTGCTCTTCGCCTAGCTAATTTCTAAGTTTATCAACCAAACATGCTGAAATTGCAGTAAGGACTTCTTGAATCATAATTGGCACTTTATCTCAGCTCAGCTATAAAAGTATATATTGACTCCTCCCCAAACTCCTGGCTAATGATGGAACATGCCCACATTTTCAGCTTGGCTTTGGGTAATGAGGTCTCTTCCAAATATTGTAAACATCTTATCCTGTAATCACGTCCTCACTTTTTCTCTTGGTTTTCCTTAGCAGTATGTTCGTCGAGACTAGCCTCTCGATTCAAAAAGCTACTCTCTTTCACAGGGCTACGATTCTGCATTGGATTTGTTGCTGAAGTATAGTGATTGCTATTATTAGGAGGAACACCCTGTGCATTTCCAATGGTAGGAGATGAGAGGTGAGGTATATTTTCTGGAACAGGATGCTCTGAACCAACACAGCCAGTATCAACAGAACTAGCCTTACCAGCCTTAGTGAGCGCATAATCGCCTGAGTCAAAGTATTTACGCTCTTTGATATGTTTGGCAAGATGATCAGATTTTGAGGGTAGTTTGCCGTATAGACGGAAAAGACGTTGTTCATCTGGAGTCATTGACTGTAAAATATAAGTAAAATCCGACACATCCTTGTCACCATTCATAGGAACTGGTAATGATAACTTACGCTGACGTCTATCTTTTTCATTTGGTGAGGATTCATTTTAGAGTCAAAACAAATCGATAAACACTAAAAAAACAATAATAGATCCAACTTCTTTTGGTGAGAAATGGAAATGGAAATTTGCAAAGTATTTGGATGGTGGCGAAAGATAGTTACTTGCGAAGCTAGGTCTCTTATTTACAGTACTCCAAATTAGAGTCGAGTCAGAGATGTGGGGGGCTGATTGGATATTTGATAAATAGAAGAGAGTCATAAATGAATGAAATAAGGTGACATAAATATCTGTCAAATGACGGCGTCTGGGGCTTATTCGGAATTTATGATTTATGTATTCTCATAATCAAAACGAAATGAATAACTTTCATAAGGCTTTTTCAATTCTCTTCTATTACACTTCAAGCCAAAGAATAGAAAGGGATAGACTTCTCTAACTGCTGTCTCTTTCTCCGGACATAATGCAGGTTACTTGTTGCATGACGAACGAAAAACTTATAATTCTTTTTCTGCCATGTGATCCGATGCCAAGGCGCCACCTCAATTAGGAAAGTACAAAATGCAACAGTCTACATACCTCATATTAAGTATTCAAATGGCCATTGTATTAATATTGATTCAAATGTCACAATTGTAGCTTCATATAGACACATATGGGTCTTAACATTAAATGTTTTTGACGCCTCTTCGCAAGAAAATATTGATGGCTGATGGACTGTCTCCCTTACACCCTCGTCGTTATTAAAACGCTCATTTGGAATAATACGAGCGCATATTCTACTTCGATTTAATTAAAAACCACCTAATTCTAGTTGGATCCGTTACTATTTGGGTTCAATCAATGCAATACTTGCCTTAGCCTTCGAGAGATATTTGCCCGCTTTACCCAGCAAATCACGAGCACTTAGAGAGAGGGGTTCTTATGTTTAAAGCTCTGAATTTCTCTGTATGATTGTTAGAGATGAGTTTGGTGTTGGTTCAGGGTTAGGTGTTCTTACAGGCCGCTGATACATCTGTGATGTAGTAAGCACCAGCTCAGGATTACCTCCAGTCAGATCTAACTACCTACTTAGATATACAGACATACCTTCATCTCTAGCTTTATATAGTAATCTACAACAAAACGCTCATCCTTTACTGGAGCGGTGTCATCTTGCGCTGAAGAACTTTAATTTCGTAAAGATATATCGATTTCGTATCTGTGAGTGGAGCAAGATCCAACGGATGTAGGATGTGCGAAAAATGCGCAGGAAGATCGAAGCAGTGAATGTTATTTTTCTTACAAAACCATATTAATTGAATATCAGTGTGAGATCCATGACCATCTAAGATGAGTATGCGGTGCCAAGATTGTACTGATACAGTATTGGGCTTAAATATTTGGTTCAACTACTTCATACAAATATAATAGACGTCAAGAAATTCTCGGAAGTGATGAAAAAACCAATCGGGTATGTTATTGATAGGAAACCAGGCTGTAGATGTTCATTCACCTTTGAAAATTACGAAGTATGGAAGTTTTTTACCCATGGCGGAAACTGTTTTAATGATTGATACCCATTATCAATCTTCATGAGATATGATGTAGGCCTTTTTCTTAGACGACATATCGACTACTTGGGAGATAATACATGCTATTCCAATCTGGTCCATGTTCCATGTATCTTCAAACAGTACCCCGAACTTAAGTTCACGTCTTAAAGGAACGCTCATTATTACCTGAGCTCTCAGAAGTAACCTTTAAGTTCTAAATACTTCGGTTTACCTTACCACAAATGCAATACTTGTATTGTACGAAATGATATGCTGTATCCCTAGTTCTAGAGGATAGAGGATCATGGTCTCTAATTACGCGGAAAACTCGGGTGACCATTTGACCCGAAGGTGCCGGGGGGGATGGCCGTCAGGTACCTTCTCCAATTAATGTGTATACAGTAAATCTATACGCGGCAGAAGCCTTCATTGGGCTCGTTAAAACACCAAATGTAGAATGCCCAAAATTTAGCTGTGTAACTGGTTTTTTTCAATTCAATTTAAATATGTGATGTGGAAAATTAATAGTATTTTGACATAGTCAACTAATTTTGGTGGATGCGCGGCTACTGGGTATGCGCGGATACTGGGCGTTTTAGCTTAGAACCCGTTTTATACTTCAGAATATCTCCAGCTTAGATTCCCTAAAGAATAATAAAAACATGTACTAACCGAATGCAATTTTAATGGTGAATCTTGTGCCTTCGGTTCTTTAAATTGAGAATTAGGATACGGAAATTACTATACTCGGTAGAAAGCACCTAGCACTGAATTATGACTACTAAAAGGTTTGTGATTGAGCATCTTGACAATGAACTAGGGCCTTGGTCTGAATTAGAATACCTTACAATAGCAAATGAATGCCATCAAGCTGGTGATCAATTCTGTCTGTCGTCAATACCTACTTCCCTAGTTCTACCGCATTCCTTGACAAGTGCACCTGGCTTCTCAGCAGACCATCGCAGTGTTGAGATCATGCATGCTAACGACAAAATGCAAATCTGCCTTCTCGATCCATCAGCACCCAAGGAATTAACGCCAACAGATGGAGATCTTTTTAATATTTTCTTGTTTGGAGGAATATTGGGTAGGATAAGCTTTTTTAGGCTTTTTCTGACATTCAGATCCACTGACAGAGTATTTAGGCGATGATCCGCCACTGGGTAGAGACAAGTGTTCATAAATATAAATTGAATTGACCAATATATATAGATAGAACTTCAGAGCTAAGAAAAAAGGGATACCAAGGCCGAAACTTGGGCTCAGTTCAGATGACAACTGATACGGCAGTAAGAGTTACTCAATATGTGATTCAGAAGAGGAGTTTGAGCCTTCTCCCCGAGAGATGATAGGGTTTTAATTTTTTCTACAGTGAAGCTCGACGAAATAGATTACAACGATCAACCAGAAATAAAAATCAGTGAGAATGAAAGTATTACTCTGCCTTTCCGCTACATTCGGGATGCGGATGGGAATTCTATTATGCCTGATGTTAGTACTGATCTAGCGAAGCGTGCTACAATGCTAAGTTGTACCAGGGAATGCTCGAATTAATAGAGAAGGATTCTGAAAAGGGGTTTGAAGAACTTATTCAGTCTTGACTTTGGCTATGCTTTACAAATAAGATCTTAGCCCATATAGTGAAATTTTTAAAAAGGCAATATATATAGCCTGAAGAGGCTGCATCAAAACACACTGTATTCATCCAAGCGCTCACTGGTGGATTATTATAAAGGCCAGGATTATACTTCTAAAGTGTTTTGGTCCAGCGTTTTAGCCGATAAATTGACTGCGGTCAAAATCGCCATTCCCCTGACGTGTAGTGCCACATTATAGTTTTAATTAGTGATTATGTTTTTCTCCAATAGCATAGGAACCAAAACTTGTAGCGTTTTGCCGCAGCCATAACAGGTATTCTATCTTCAACAGCTACAAATGAGTGAGAACAAAAACCTTTGAATCGCATCTCGAGATGCGGCTCTCTTTAAATCCCAAAATTTTCAGTGGGTCTCGTGTGATCAGTCTCTTTTCAATATGTGCTGTCATAGCAAGCCTATGTGGCGCCGAGAAGACAGCGGCTGATTACTATGTGCGCTCTCTTCCTGGGGCACCACCTGGTCCACTGCTTAAAATGCATGCTGGCCACATAGAAGTTGAACCGGAACATCATTCAAATCTATTTTTTTGGCTTTTCCAAAACCGACATATTGCAAACAAGCAAAGATTAGTCATTTGGGCATGTAGAATTTGTATTAAATCTTTAAAACTAAATCTCTAACACTTTTTACAGCTTAATGGTGGCCCTGGATGTAGCTCTGAGGATGGTGCCTTGATGGAGATTGGCCCATATAGGGTGAAAACTACACCTGATGGACAAAATTTGGAATACAATGATGGATCCTGGGATGAGTTTTCGAATCTAATGTTTGTCGATAATCCTATTGGGACAGGATTTAGCTACGCCGATACTGATTCATATTTGCACGAATTGACAGATATGGCTAGCCAGTTTGTAGTATTTCTAGAAAGTTGGTTCAAGTTGTTCCCCCAGTTTGAACAAGACGACGTAAGTTTAGAGTTTAGTTCTTGCCCAATACATCTTGTTATTATTTAAATCTTAATGTTAAGCTAAATTTAATACACATTAGATATATCTTGCCGGTGAGTCCTTCGCGGGACAGCATATTCCATATATTGCCCAAGCCATACTAAATCGAAATAAAGTCGCCACCAATAAGTGGGGACTTAAAGGTATGCTCATCGGAAATGGGTGGATTGCACCAGAGGAACAGTACAAAGCCTACCTAGCTTATGCATATGAAAGGGGAATCGTAGAACGCGAATCTGACATTGCGAAGAAGATAGAGTCACAGCAAGCGATATGCTTAAAGGAATTAAATCAGGACGGCGGACGGGATCGTGTAGATATAAAAGCCTGCGAAGATGTTCTACAACAAATCCTAAGTGAAACTCTGACAAAAGGACCAGATGGGAAATCACAGTGTTTAAATATGTATGATGTAAGACTAAGGGATTCATACCCATCTTGTGGAATGAACTGGCCTCCCGATTTATCTAGTGTAACAACTTATCTTCGAAAAAAAGATGTGATAGAAGCCTTGCACGTCGATCCTCAAAAACGGACAGGATGGAAAGAATGCAATGGAGACGTTGGAAAGGCTTTCAAAAAAAACAAATCTAAACCTTCTATACAAATCCTACCGCAAATAATTGCCGAAATTCCTATTGTACTATTCTCTGGGTCTGAAGATATGATTTGTAATCATATAGGGACTGAAGAATTAATCAGCAATATGGAGTGGAATGGTGGCAAGGGGTTTGAGTTATCTGCGGGAACTTGGGCACCACGTCGTGATTGGGAATTCGAGGGTAAGTCTGCTGGGTTTTGGCAAGAAGCTCGAAACCTAACATATGTCTTATTTTATAATTCCTCTCACATGGTTCCGTTTGATTTTGCGCGTAGAACACGTGATATGCTTGACCGCTTTATGGGTGTTGATATTAGTAGTATCGGTGGCACTCCTACAAACAGTCGAATTGATGGCGAAAAGGGCATTGAGACTTCGGTCGGAGGTCATCCGAACAGCACTGCTGCTCAGGAAGCAGAACAAGCAAAGCTAGAAGCAGCCAAATGGTCTGCTTATTATAAGTCAGGAGAAACAGCTTTAGTGATTGTCATTTTCGCCGCGGCTGGTTGGGCATACTGCGTATGGAGAGAACGGAAAAAGCGGGCAGGCTATAAGGGAATATTTGGGGATGATACTCCAATGGCCCTTGGTGGGGCGCGAAGAAGTATTCGATCAGAAGATATGCATTTAAAAGGCACGAGAATGAATAGTAAAATCATAAGAGATGTAGAACTAGCGGATTTTGATGAGAGTGAACTCGATGAGCTTCATATACAAACACCAGGAGATGTGGAAAGAGGTCGATATAGTATTGGAGGCTCCAGTGATGATAAAGATGAAGGGGAGGAGGATGACGATGAGAAAATTCAAAATGGTGTGGCAAAAACAAAGGGAAAACAGAGTGAGCCTTTGCGGAGATAAAAAAAAAATTTCAACAATATAATTTAAAAGTAATTTAATCAGAAAAAATTCGTTCCACTGTCTTTCAACAGTTTTCCTGCCTCAGAAATTTCCGGCTTACATTCATTGTGTAAATTTTGAGATGAGAATTTATTTTCTCTACTCTCAAACATATTTATCATATATTCGCCCTTTCCTTTGTACTTCTTTTCTTTTATTTGTTCTGAATAATTCATTACCAGCTAAATTTATACACAAAAATCCTGGACAGCATGAACTGCCCTCAATGACATCCCACCCTTAACAACAATTTTTCATACCAACATTGTATATTTAACTTTAGAAGAAGTCATATAATTTCGATGACGCATTATATGATATCTCTCTTGGTCACATTTATTTATTTACTAGACTGGTTATTGCGGATATTCAAACAATTTTAAAGCTTTGTCGATAAAAAGTGGAGACGCGGCGGCGCTCAAATCCCCTAGCTAGCCTTACCGCCACGCCATTTTCATGTGGACCATTTTACAAGCAAATAAGAGGCTAGCTTGGGAGAAAATAAGAATAATAACAATTTATTACGGCGTCTTTTTGATCCAAAATAAAAATTTTTGATTTCATATCAATTATCGTGCTTAATATGGCATGACGTTTATATTTTACAGGGGGGTTTTTTTTATTTAATTTGCTTTTTCTTTTTTAAATAATTAATTCAAAAATAGAAAAATGGGGCGGGAAGATAATTGAATAATCGGTTTCTGACCTTTTTTATATATAGATTACTATAAAATCAATTAAGACGTATGTATCTTCAGGTAGGATGGCATATTTGTTTTGTTAACTGTATGTATTCTTTACAAGCTCAAAACCAGGCCCCGAAAATCTCTAGATCCTCACAAAGCTTTCTCTGGCATTCATATGTCCTTCCAAGTATTCACTTCTAATACTAGTGTCCTTTAAAATAAATTTGGCTGCCCAATTGACGATTATTGACTCCAACTTGCCATCTCACCCCTCCCTAGCTCTGCAGAGATTGTGTCTGCCATTCCTTTGAGTAAGTAAGTAGGTGACAGACAGTCCTTGGGCATCTATCTAGCCTCAATATGTCTCTAAGAAGTACTTCTTCCTCGGCGTTAGTGAGTGAGCTATTTGTTGATTGGTGTGTAATCCTCTCTTGTTGGTACGGTACTCCTTTGATTCTCTTCCATAAGCTTTTTTTTTTTGGGAAATTGAAGGCCGTTGCAGCTGCTGCTGCTGATATGAAAGCGTATTGGCCGGACTTGAAAGCTGATATTGCCAGCAGCATGCTCAGCAGTATGCTTGCTGCCTTCATTTGCGCTGATTTGGACGCGTTTTGATTGCGCCATAGTTTGTTGAAGTTGGTGTGTATTAAATTCCGGAGGATTGTCGTTCCCCGCCCTTGTGTTCGGCGTTAATACAAATGAAACATGCTTAGTTAAGCAAATGTCACGTGGATACAGATATGTACTAGTATTGATTTAGCGATATTTAATACTCCCTCTGTCCCAAGTCAAAGTTTCTATATTTGCTTGATCCTTGGATAAGAAAGAAATCTTTTTATGGGACAGAGGGAGTAAAGATCAATTTCCTGTAATGATATAATCCCTACATCATTCGACATAAGTAAACCTTGGAGAAAAATAAAATGTTCTGTTAGCCATTCCACCTTTTTTTTGTTTTAAAATTCTCTCTCGCAGGTAGTTTCAAAGATGGACTAAGAATCAAAATCTTATAGAGATATATTTATATATATTTAACCCAATAATGCAATCACTAGTTGCTCTTGGTTTTTTTCTGGTATATTTTACTTATCTTTTTCAATAAATCTCTTATATAGTTTGCGTATCACCTTTCCTAGAAAATGGTAAAGTGTGCGATATTTGGCGTCTATCAGAGGTCCAAAAGTACACTTGACTTGACTGGACAGCCCGTAATTCTGATTAATCAGGGCCTTGCCTACAGGGCAGTTAGTTTTTAACGTTTGATCTTTCAAAAACTTTTATTTGAAAGAGACCTATAAAATTTTCCACTTAAGGAGATTTATTGTAGTTTTGAAGCATTTAGATAATGAAGTATACATTAGCCCGCAAACAGTCTATATGAAGCCCTAGCAGGAATCTATAATGTAAGAACTTTTATTTTATTACTAGCCAAAGGTGGCTCATGCATGATCAAATTTTCTAAAAATTAAAGCACAACCTTAAGCGGCTCTAGATACCAGCAACTGTATCAAAATTTCAAATTTCGCTTTCCTTGAACGCCAAAACACCATACTGATACACTTAAAAGTAGCCTCATACCATGCTATAATTAACAATCCTTGGATAGAATTAATGAGAAAAGAAGAAATTTTTGAATCATCTCTTTTTAACACTTGGTCTCTGCTTACATTCATCTTGCTGAATGGGATGCATCATAACCTTATTTGGATATTGCGGTGTATTGGCAGAGTAACCTTTACTCCAATCATAACTCACGGCGTATGCAAAAATATTTCCTGTGCGATCAAAAGCAGTGGCTGTAATTGTGCCACCGACTGATGGGTATCCTTTGAGTCTATGTTTGGCAACACCGTCCCAGAAATGAAAGGTTCCGTCAGAGCCAGCAGTGCTGAAAGTACCATATTGAGGATGAAATGAAATAGCATTGACCGAATAGACATTAGTCATATTACCTTGAGGAGGATCGCGATGACATTTGAATGAGAAGTTCGAACTAAAAGGTAATTACGAGCTGAATTTACAGAATATGGTTGGATATCAATTCACTCACCTTGAATCCTTATCTTCAATATACTGAATCGCGCACCTACCTTCAATGCTACCCACAGCGTAGCCATTTGATTCAGTAAAGCAGCTCACTACTCTGGTTTGCCATTTCAATGGGCTTTGGGTAGTTTTGTAGAATTTAGTTGGCTCGTTGAGGGCAATAACATTGATGTAGCGATCTGCTGTACCAACTACAAGAAGTTGACCCTTTATATCCATAGTATAGACTCTTTCCTGACACTGAACTGTAGCCACAGGATTTGGGGTTCGTAGATCCCAGTATTTTATAGTCTTATCCCATGAGCCTGTTACAATCATAGGAGCCTGAGCATTTGCGGGGGTGAAGTATTTTACACATCTAATAGGTTGATCATGAGCGGCAACTTGAGTGGCTGTATTTGTATTGGCACCTAGGTCAATTATGCGCGCTGCTTTATCAGCACCAGCTCCGACAACATATTTACCATCCTTTTTTGATTAGATTAGTATTTTCTTAATACCAAGTTGAATATTACATACTGGCGACCAAGAGCAGCTTAAGACAGGTGCCTCATGCTCAAAGAAAGCTTTTCCAGTACTTCCACCAGTGTTTGTTATCTCGTAAATTCGTACTTTCTTATCCCATGATGCAACAGCTAGATGTTCAGATTGGGATGAGAAGCTAATGTCTGATATACCATCTTCAGGGGGGGTATTAAGAGCGACATCTTTTGAAAGATCCCCTACGGAGTTTGATTGATTTGTTGAAGTTGTGGCGCTTCCAAAAAGTCCAGCCATATTGATGACAATTAAATCGTTAGATACGTTAAATTATCAAATATTTTAAATTATTGAAGCTAGGCTTGATTCCATAGAATCTCGATCTGCGGTTCGTATTCGATCAATATGGTAAGTGCGACTTTGTTGTATGCTAGTATTGCTAGCTTGATGGTAACAAGAAAATAATTGCGACAAACTTCATAGGAGATAGGCAAGGATCAATTAATATGCACAAATCAAATTCACCAATAAGAATCGATACTAATAACGTCAATATCAAGTGTCTGGCCTCAGATTCAGCCATAATGCTCACCATTAAACGCGCCTTCACGTGATATTACACTTTTATCGGTCATACTATTGATCCGGTAACTATTTCTTCCGCAGCACAAATTGTCGTTTTAGATTTAGTCTTTCATCAACATAAACAGCTATCGCCATCATGTCTTATTGGCTTGAACTAAGTATAAGGTATTTTTTGAGTGAATAAATATTCCCTAAATTTATTGTTTTTAGAATGGAAGTAACCAATAAGATGATGTGATATTAGTCAGTCAACGGTAATAAAAAATAATTAATTATTGAGTAAGATGAGACTTATGACCTATACAACTTACCTTTAATTGTGACATATCTACGCGTCAAAACGTTATGTGCTATACAATAAATAATTAGGCGATATTTAAGCGACAGAATAGAAGTTATCAAAGTCCTGGATTATATCGCCGGCCCCCTTATTTCTTTGGGACAGCACTAATTTAGGAGACAAATGTCAAAATACAATAGAACACCATGAGTGAATAAATAAGTTTCAACATATTTTGAATTTCGTCCGCAGAACTTTGTATATGAACATAAAAAAATCCCTACGAAATTTCAAGTTGTGTCGAGTATTCAAGTTAGTAGTGAGTGGCACAGTTCTCTATAGTGAGCTGCTGTTTCAAGGGAAGATGACCTCTGATGATGAATGAAGTTTACTTTACTTGTAAAAAAGATTAAGCACGCGCAGCGAAGGTAATCTTATTAAATGAATCAATGTGGTGACAAATACTAATTACGGAGCTTTTGGCGGCTGAGTCAAAAGCTTCGTTGGAGGTCCTTTTGACTAAGAGAGCTTGATTTTCTTGAAGTATCGAATAGGCTCTTTGGCTAGTGTTATTTCTGTCAATCTAGATTGGATTTCCAATGTAAGGATTTGTGAAAACGCGTTATGAAATTAGGAGGAATAGAATTATGAAAAAAGTGAGCCGCTAGCTAATATGATAATCAACGTTGTTAGCCGAACGACAACTACCCCACTTTACTCTAGTTCTGTATTGCTATCGGCTTAATGAGTTGGTACTGATTCTTATTGGCTGTTGCCATATGCGTAAGGCTGGGCCTTTCTGTAGGCTCCAGCCTTGCGGTTATTTTTACCACGTGATTATTCTTACTACAAATTTACCAGTGTAGATCACTCGGCTAAAGGCTCAGAAGACGATGGGAAAGTAAGGTCAGAGAGATCACTCGAGATCACTGGGGATCACTCCTTACAGTGCTAAGATTATTTAATGTAGTCCACTTCCCTAAGTGTTGGACTTCTCATAGATAAATACTAACCATATTTGAGCATTGTTTACGCGCACAGTCTGTATTTCTTTAGCCGTTGACACTGATGTCGACTCGACATCTAAATTTCCACAACAATCGATTTAATGGGATCAACCTCGCTATACGTACTTACTCTTTTGCAGATGCAGTAAACTTTATCCATCATCAAAGGTCATCATCGCTTGAAAGAAGTGTAACACGCGCTTTATTAAGCGCCACAACCATATTGCAGCCAATCAAATTCCCTCTTCTTTGAAAGTGGAAGCTAATGAAGACCAAGATAGAATTAATGAGTGTTTTGATAAAATACAATTTGTCGTAATGGGCGAATCTCTTATCCCAGATGATATTACCCGGATGATGCTTGAGATGTGACACAAGCTTTTCTTAAAGGACTACTTCAATTCCTCGCCAGCTTCCCCTTCAGGATCAAGGATAATGATGGTCTATTTTATAGTTTGGGCGCTTAATAAAGCGCCTGGTCCATTTACATCCAACAGCGAGTGCTATTTCAAGTGATAATAATCTTTGATGGTAGATGAAGTTTGCTGCAACTGCAAATGATTAAGCATACACAGTGAGGTTGATCCCATTTAATCGAACGTTGTAGTGACAGGTGTTACTCGCTCAACAGCCAAAAGCTTCGTTGATGGTTCCATTCTACTTTAGTTCCCTTGAGTGCGCGGGCGAAAACGGTTGCGCGTAACTTCATATTGTCGGATGTTTTTCTACGTGTAGTTGTAAAAGTATGCATCATGGTCATGAACACAAACTTTTGTTAGTGAGCACATTGCGAAACATTATGATATCTCTTCTTAGTGGGAGGGGGCCACCTTATTAAGACAAGATAAATCATTGGTGTAGACGCCGGGTTTGACCAGCAGGAAGAGTAATCTTCTCCTTAGAGTAGAAATTTCTTTTCCCCTGGGCGATCTGTAATCAAGATACTCTCCGAAAGTATCAAAATTGATATTCTATATCATTTACCATCTTCATGACGTCTTTCATCCACTAGTTCTCTTACGAAAATAGAGCCTTAGACAGAAACAACAGAAAGATGGAGAGAAACTGTTTGAGAGACACTTGACACTCTGGCCAAAGTCTAATAACTCATGTCAGATAAAAAATATCTGTAAGAAAAAATTCCTAATAGAAATCCAAATAACAATTTCGGGTTCACGACGACTCATTTTTTTAGCTGCTTTATGACATAATACATATTTTGTCGAGAACTCTAATTTTCAAAGTTGTTGAATCTCGATCTTATGTTTCGTATATAAAATTTTTTGATTAATTTCCCGCAGAGCCGATGGACAACAAATTGGGGAGCATTGCATAGCATCGCAACTGTTGGTATTTGGGGTGCAAATAAAGGAAGGTAATAGATACAGATTATATATTAATAAAGAGACACCGAGACACTACACTAAATAGAGCCGGTCAGATATATCTTTTGAAAAATAACAAATTTGTTATTTTTCGAAAGAGATATCTGACCGGTCCTAATACCTAATAGCTGTAGCTTTGATTGGATTTTGTTTCAATAGAATAGTGTTCATAAATGATAACTAACGCGCACGCAAGCCATTCCTTTTAGGGTTGAGAGCATCCCTGTTTTGGAAGAGTATCCCGGAAAAGTAAATGCCAATTTCTGCTGTTGTGACGGGTCTAATCCCTGCTCCCCACCGGTTTTTGAATTTTTAAATTTGAAGCTTAAAATTTAAATTTAATATCTTGGACTTTGAAGTTTTCACTCGTCGTCCCTTATTCAGAGATAGCTAAAAAAGTCATACGATACTAACTTTGCGAAGTTATCATCATCATCTGTGGGCCACATTAGCTTTCATGTAGTGTAGTCCGAAGGCAAGACTGAATCATGTAAGTGAAAGATGTTCTGCTCTTGAGATTTTATAATTTTTTTGATTTTTGATTTCTGGAGTCTGAAGTCTGAGAGACAAGGAGCTAAGCGCCGGCAGGGAAGGGGTTTAAGATTATCAATTAAGGAGGGTGCAGGACAGACCAGGGATCCAACGAGATAAGCGGCAGCAGCAACAGCCGCCGTCGTGCGTCCTCCAGCGTCCGAGAGACGCCCAATTTAGTTAGTCTCGATCGCTTGTCGCCCTGGTGACCGACCGTTTGTTTCTTCGTTCTCCATTCCTTCTCCTGGTAAATATATCTTTCAGATCTCTTGCACAGTTTCTTCCTCCCCATGTTGACGGTTCGGCAGAATAGCGATTTAGTCGAATGGAGTTCTAGGCTTAGAAGAACAAATCAGAACACCCCTCATCTTCACGAGATAAAAGAAAATGATAAATTGTGGCACTGATGAAACAAACTCTAATATCTTTTTCTGTTCATCCAACAGGGGTCTCCCAGCAGGCATCGGACAGATAATTTAGCGAGCGCTTGTCAACGGTGTGTGAAAATTTCCGCATGTTCTTTGGAAGGAAAATTTGTTCCTCAGAGTCAACTTCCTTGCTCTCCTGGAGAGAGATAAAGAAGGTAAAATGATTGATGTGAATGGTATTCTATGAAAGGAAAACGAAGCAATATTTTTCGATGTGAGATGGCGGGTGAATGATTGATTGGCCGAGTACAGGGCACCCCGCAATAGACGCGCGAGCTGCTTCGTAGAATGAATGAACAGCAGAGCAGCTACGGATGGATGACCCGCCGTGGGATCTGGTGTCCGTTCCGGACTCGATGTTTCCAAATTTTCCACAACAAGAAGTAGAAGATGAAGAAGAAGATGAAAAGTAACAAATAATAGATAGGTATAATAATCATGAAGATATTATAACTTAAGCTCGTTCCTAAAGCTTTTTTGTCTTGCAGCTGGGACCAAACACTTACTGCTCTAGCAGCAATTGTTTATATCCCGTCTAATTATTCCGAATACAAAAGTAAATACACATACACTAAACTAACACTTACACTTACACACATACCCATACCCATACACACACACATATACATGCATACAAATATATATTTTCGCACTGTCATCTAGCTACGACATTATCCAGCTTCATTTTACGTCTCGTTCTCTCCCTCGAGTTCTGTCAAATATAGTTTCCTCATTTCTAGTCTTTTCAGATCAGCTGTTTGCTCAGTTGTTATAGGATCCCTTGTATTAACTTATACCTATCAAATCACGAATGTTGAAGCTGCTATTTTTAAAAGAAAACTTGCATTGTATATACGAAGCCAGACTGGAATTCGCGGCAAGTCTTGAAGCTTTTGTCTGTCCTCTTGGTGGATTACGTACGTATTTGAAATTAAAGTTTATCTGCCCAAACTAGCCCGAATTCGTCAAACTGTCAAAATTTGTGGATATTTTTTATAGGCCGAATATACAGATATACTATAATTACCAATGGAAGGCAGCGATGGGAAAAAGTCACCGAACTTAATTGTCTCTCGATTTACTGCCGTTAACAGCATCAAAGGTCAAAAAACAAGTCTTGGTTCAATTTTGTCACCGGATGAGCATTTTAGTGGAAATGATAGTTCTCCAAGAAGATCTGAAGGAAAAAGTAGCAGTCACATGAAGCTATCTCTTAATCAGAGAATCAAACCTCCGGTTACTCAGTGTTTAAACCCAATTGAAAATAGGGTAACAGCATCGACCAATTCTGAAAATTTTACTTTCCGACCAGCTGAGATCTCGCATAAACGGAGACGATCCAGCTCAAGATGTAGTAACTCTTATCATGGTGCTAAAGCCTCAGCTTCTTCAACCGGACAAAAGTCTCCAGTTAGCTCTACTGGTGCAATTCTTGCACCTGAAGAATATACTCGGCCACATATAAATATATACTCACGTGATAAATACCCAACAGAGATTCAGCACAGGCAATATCCCACTTCAGCTGAGAGCCGTGGACAAGTCCAAGAGCCCGAAGCATGGAGTTGTATAAGACAACTCCATCCATATGGGTCTTTTTCTTCGGATGAGCAAATTGCACGGGTGCTCCAAAGAGAATCACATAACCTAGATGCAAAAAAGAGTCAGCAAGAGATCACTATTCGAGGTGGCAAGAATGATCAGGCTTCAAATTTCAAACCTGAAGTTAAGAAGAGAAAAAGAAACTTCAGCAATAGGACAAAAACTGGTTGCATGACTTGTAGAAGGCGCAAGAAAAAATGCGACGAAACAAAACCAACATGTAAGTTGAGACTTATCTAAGGATCCGTCTTTTATAAAATTTACGCTTTTAGTATCTAACCACTAGAATAGGTAACAATTGTTTGCGAGGTGGATTTACATGTACTGGATACCAGACACATGATCCATCTCCAAAGCAGGGAAAAAAGCCTGCAGCTTTATCTCTACAATCGAAGACAAAGCATGAGAGTTCACCATCTGTAATAGTGGATTCATATGCATCTCCTTCGGCTGTAGGCTATCAGCAAAGACAACCTCTGTCAGGATACTGTAGTCCAACTTTGCGAGTAGATTCGCGAGATGACCATATTTTAGGTGGAGAAGGTTATGAACAAATTCCGTGTAATTATTCAAGTTCGGTGAGTTAGTCTGCAGCTGTGTAGATACATAATCTACATTTCTGTAGATTTATAAATTTGCTAATTTCTGGCCTTCTAGATTCAGCAATTACCAAGCCCTAAAATTGCATCAGGTTCTGCTTGTTTAGGACAAAAATTCCAATATGTTCATGAACGGACAGTACCTGACAGCCACTTGAATAGGCAGGAATCTCGTATAGGTGATGACCAAGGGACAATGATCCTTACAACTCCATCATCTATACCTCAACTACTACACCCACCTGTGCATGGGAAAACTGAACACACAAGCCCTCAGATAGCTGCTCAGTTAGCCGTACCTAACATTGCGCCGGCAAGTCGCACATACTTACCAGATGAGAAAATTCAAACAGAGCGGCCGACGCAAAAAGAAAAAATGCTCACAAGTCGACTTTACTACCCACGAGATAAAGAGCTCGTTCAGGAACGGGAACGCTGTAAAGTTGCGTGCTGGCGATTCAACAACAGCACTAATCCAAATCTTGGAGTCTCTCCTGACGAAAGGGCTCGTCTATTCCGAGATATAGTATATCCACGTGAGTCAAAATATAGAGTTTCTTTTCCATGATCTGATTACCTAATCATATTTTAGGTCTTGTTGGCGATGACCTTTATGTAGAAGCTCCGTTTAGCTGTGACTATGGTTACAATATTTCAATTGGGGATAATGTCGAAATTGGAAAGAATTGCACTATACTCGATGTTTGTGAGGTTAAGATTGGTAATCGATGTCACATTGGACCAAATGTTGATATCTACACTGCTTCATTGCCAATCGATCCTAAGATTCGACTTGGTGCTAACGGACCTCAATTCGGGAAAAAAGTTACCATAAAGGATGACTGCTGGATTTGCGGACGAGTCCTAATTTTACCTGGACTAACGATTGGGGAGGGATCCATTGTTGGTGCAGGATCTGTGGTGACTAAGGTACCGACCGATCTTTCTTTATTCTAAAATGTCTATTATATTTTCTAATCTTTAATTTTTGTACAGGATGTTCCTCCCTACACTCTGGTTCGTGGTAGCCCGGCCCATGTCCTAAGAGCTATTTCTAGGAACGAGTCGAAGTTGATACTATCAATGGAACTTGACCGATAACCAACTGAAATACAGTGCTCATCTACAGTTAGATGGTGATTTTTTTTGGCTAGTGTTACATATAACACTTATTGATTACAGAAGGCCCTCCAAATTATTTCGTTTCCTATTATTTATATATATATTTATATATATATATATATATATATATATTTTTTTTTTTCTAGAAGTTTGAGAGGGAGAAGAGGGTAAGGTTGGTGGGAAAAGGAAGGTCTTGGAATAGGTATTAGAAGGCGTTTTTAAAAGTAAACTTTATATCATTGAAGAAATAAAAAAAAAATCAAAATCCAGTAGCCTTCAATGAAATGTAATATTTTTTTTTTAAAAAAAGAATTACTCTTGTAAGCAATTATTAAAGGGGGAAGATGTTGAGAACAGCACAATGAAACCTTAACGGGTATCAAAAGGATGCACTGTGACGTAACCTAAAAACTCCGTCGGCTTAACTATTATCCGGATTGAAATTACCTACCAACTAATTATCGTCGCGTTTAACCCGTGTTTATGTAAAACACTGAGCGGCGCACTTTTCAACGTATCCATACCCAATTGATCTCAGAACGCGATCTCTCAACAACTAACCATCAAAATTTAAACCCAAGAAGCACGGAAAATTCTGGCTATGAAGGCTATTCAAACCTCTGAAAAAATTGAGATGTCGAGCGGCGGCTAGAATCTATAATATACCAGAAACAGCACTACGTAACAGAATGAAGGGTCGGATGTCTAGGCTTCATATTAGAGCAAATTGCCAGAAATTAACCAAACTGGAAGAGGATGTTATTTTCAAATACATAAGTGACATGGACTCGAGTGGATCTGCGCCCCGGTTGGCCGGTGTTGAAGATATGGTGAATCACATCTTAGAATCGAGAGGAGGGAAAAGGTCGGGAAGCTTTGGGCCCACCGATTCATACGACGTCGACAAGAACTAAAGATGGGTTTCAATTGCGTCTACGATTTTTAAAGAGCACGCTGCGAAGATCCTGAAATACTTGGAGCTTGGCTCCGGTTAGTACAAAATATGCGGGCAAAATTTGCCGTTGTAGACTGCCATTTTTACAATTTTGATGAGATAGGGTTCAAGATGAGTGTTTTTGGTGCATCGATGGTTGTTACGAGCGCTAATCGACGCGGGAGATGCAATGCTATTGAGCTCAGGAATCAAGAATGGTCCACGGCTATTGCTTGCAAAAGAGTGATGGCTTAAGTGTTCCTCCATTTTTGATATTTAAAGACAAATATCACCTTGCGAATTTTTACGCTGAGAGTGACCTACCTAACGATTGGATCATCAAACTAACAAAAAACGGCTGGACCAACAATGAGACAGGCCTTGAGTGGTTAAAACACTTCGACAAATATACTAATGAGCGAAACCAGGGGAGATATCGTATTCTAATAATAGACAGACATGAAAGTCACACGTCTGCTAAATTTCAAGAATACTGTAAGGACCACGACATCGTAGCCCTTTCACTCCCTCCTTATTCGTTTCATCTAACCCAACAACTTCATGTTGGGTGTTTTAGTGTTTTAAAGCGGGCGTATGGTCGTCAAATTGAAACGTTCATCAAGTCCTATATTACCAACATCACAAAGGTCTAGTTCCTTGTAGCCTTTAAACAGGCGTATTTCGAAGCAATTACGTCCAGTAATGCTCAAGCTGGATTTTGTGGAGCTGAAATAGCCCCTTTTAATTCTGAAGCTGTCATCTCAAAGCTTTACGTCAGGTTGCGGAAGCCAATCCCAAATATATCTCCCTCTCTTGACACCGACACATGGGCTTCACAAACGCCCCACAACCCAAACGAGGCCCTTTTTCAATCAACTTTGATGCGAAATATAATTCCTGCCTACCAAGAAAGCTCACCAACACCAATATTTCGTACAGTTACTGCACTAGCTACAAGGTACCGAGATTCTGGCGCACGAGAACATATTTTTGTCGGCCGAAATACTTATGCTTCAAAGAGCAAACGAAGCTCTCAGTAAACGTCAACACGCCAAAAGGACTCATGTCGCTTATGGAAGAGCAATTAATGTAGGTGATGCTAATGAAATTTTGGCTCAAAGAAGCGTAGACGAGAAAATACAACGCATTAGGCGTGAGGATAGCAGTGTTCAAGGGGGGGACGACGGGCTACGCGTACATGTAGTATATGTGGAAATACTGGCCATAATTTCCGCACTTGTCAAACAAATGAATTCACCTATTCTAATAGATTAACACAAGCCTTATTCGATTTGAGACGTTATCTTAGTTTAATTGTATTTTAAAGTTGTAGGGCTGTGGAAAAGTGCTCCGCTCGATGATATACCACGTTAGTCGTATTAACTCTGTCTTTCTGAGTAAACGCCTTATCTACGACATATATTTTTTATTTTAAAAAAAAAAAGTTTGAAGTATTTAAATAAACTAGTTTTCATTTCGGAGCTTACTAACTACTGTTCGAATTGTGGCACAATCCACGCCTCGAATGAATTTCTCGTTAGTAAAAAAAAAGGGCCAGCCTTTTAAAACCTGTAAGAGACACCTCAAGAAGCGCAAACAAACAGCCAAATTTAGATCTTTGGAATGACTATTTGAAAGAAGTTAGAGATTGGAACAAGCCGGTCATGACTCCTATTACAAGAATGATATTCGAGATGAGTTGATCAAGAATTGATATTGTCTCAAAATAAAAAACCAAATATCAATAAGGATTTCCATAAAGAGTACCTTCCCCATTATTTTTGGGCCAGAGCCAAAATTATTAGAATATGGTACGTATGATAAGCCAGACTTAAATGAATCTTCATGGACCTTTTGGGTCAACTCATTTGATATAATGGCGGCTTTCAATTCAGAAAAAGTAGAGAAGATGCCTGCTCTCTAACAGCTTCTCTTATTTTGTTCCCAAGATAAAGCTGCTTTTGGCTGTATATGATCAACAAACGTGAAAGATCGGAGTCAGATGGAGTGGTTTCTTTGCTGCAACAAGCTCATCATAAAGCCATCTTTTTATGAGAGAATAATAAGCCTTAGGTTATTTCATATTTATCATACCCAATATATGGATATACATCTAACAGAAGAGATCATTGAGTTTATAGAGAGCAAAAGTCAATCTCATTTTCCCTTCTGAGATTTATATCAGAGAATTCAGGGTTTAAAAATAAAAATCCTTGGATTCAAGCTCGCAGTCTAGACCCAAATCTATCACTTGTGGCATAAGGTAAGTACTGAATATTGAAATTGAAATTGGAGCTGTTGGACGTGCCAATGGCACTGCCGAACATAAAAAATTGGTGAAAATACGTGAGTAGAGGCTGCTGGACCTATCTGTTTACTCGGACTGTTCAGTCAATAATGATGGTTCTGCAGGCACTGCCTACTGTATTTTTCGAGGTCTCTCTATATGGGGTTGTTCTTCTCAGAAAAACTGTGGAGATATATGTATGATAGAGAAATCCATGGAGTCTTAGAAGAGCTGAGAGCCGCTCTACATCACGCGAAGGCTAAGTTTGCCACTGGTTTGATTGTTTACCTTGTCAATGATAAAGCTTCTCTTCGATTACCTACTGGCGTTTCAACATCTGCTAGCTCAAGGCAGATCGCTAAATTCCAAATACTTTGAAAAAATTATGGAACAAGAACAAGATTGGGTAGGCAGTCTTCCTAAAACCGCTTGCACCATACCCGCCCACTACACACACAAGCGTCCGCCGCAAGAACGCGTCGATTAATAAAGGAGCAATATGAAACAGAGTTATAAGCTAACTGAAATACCAATTCTATAGAAAGGTATAATCGATTAGGGATTGGTATGACTGGCGGGCTACTTCAAGAGTTACGGGCCATGACTCGGGAAAACTTAGGAATCCTTTAGCAAACACATTAAAAAACAACGGAAGCGAGCCCTAATGGTACGTGCGAAACCATCAAAATGTGCTTTTTTGGGTCCTTATCTCGCCCGCCATGGGTGGGTGCACTTTGAGGTCAAATGAGAAGGTTTATGGGATCGCAGTGGAGTTATAATATATATATATATATATATATATACGTTATGAAATTTTGAAGCTTTTCAGAGAAAGTTGAAGAAAATTAGCGGGTTTTTCTAGACCAACTGATTTGCTCCGTGCAAAAATGAAAAGATAAAATGCCGATAAGGGTGAGCAAAAGCACGACTTGGGTATTCTGAGTGCAGAGAACCGAAAGGTTGAGCGTTTCAGCGTTTAGTTGGGGGTGATTAGTAAGCGATATTGTAATATAAAACCATTCTTAGATTTAATAAGAAGATTAACAAATATTAATTTTGTAGAAAATGCAATTCTGAGGATTTGGGTGTATTTTTGATTACAAATCCTAACATTTCAAATCCCTTTATCAACATGTTCTTAAGAATTGGATTCTAGGTCTGACATGCCCCATTGATAGAAGTATAGCGATGAAAGTATAAAGAAGCGGTTTAGCTGAAAATTTGGTGTAGTTTCTGTATACACATATTCTCACCTGAAATTTCAAAGTTACGCGAAATTTTGTAATACTATGAAGTCTGCTGGTGGGCTGACTTTTTGACACTCAAATTCATAAATACTCTCGACATCAATTTCAATATAAAACGAAATCATAAGAGAGCTCTTCTCACTAAATGTCGCTAACACTGTAAATATTTATTGCTCTACTTGTCGTCAATTTATACCTTCCTTCATTTTTATCAGAAACCAATGAACAAATACCTTCTATTAAACTTGCATTACATGCCGTACTCAGAGAAATGTACGACGGCAGGACCTTCGTTGTCAACGATCTGCTGCGCCACCTCCACCAGTTGCATTAATTAATAGTGTGTTAAGCTACTCTATAAATGTATAAAAACTAACAGCTATGTTTAGATGTCTAGTCTATATGTATTTAAAACGGCTCGGATCTTATAAATCCACAACTTTACGATACAGAAACGGAAATGAAAACTATCGCAGGATAACTAAAAACACAAACTTAGATATTAGCACGAACAATCCAGTATTGAACTATGATATTTATTGTAATTTTTGCGAACGAAACTATGACATGACATTATTCATAGGCCGTATTCAAGGGAAAAATTATAAATCGTTTAGTGACTTCCGCCTACGAGATTATTAGACAATTCTTTAGATATCATCTATTCACGCGTCAAAATCTTGATTCGTCAACAAATCAGATTAATGCATTAATACATGGAGAGAGAAGATGTTTCAACAGATATGTTGTGACTTGTATGCCTGTGTNNGATATGTTGTGACATGTGTGCCTATGTTGATGATAATATTTTGAGTTGGCATTGAATCAACTAATCAACTGTTCGCTCGTACCTTTATTCTGGGGTCGGGACGCTTTGAGAACTGATCGTGCGGATCAGATTGGAGATCCGATAATTTCGGCTGCTTCCTAATTTGGTGGCAATAAGTTCATCGCAAGGTGCTATGACCTATGAGTTGTGTACCATATTAGTTTCTTATCATTTAGTTTTCTTTCTCACAACTTATCTGAACATCAATTTACTATTATTTCAAATGATTTGTTTCATCATTGTGCTAATTATTTTTCAGAGTGCCATGGTCATTTCTCGAGTATTAGGGAACCCCTCGATGTTTGTTACTTTAACGGCCAATTCGTCCAGGCTAGAAGTTTTGGCAGAACTGGAAC
>MCFK01000395.1:0-11741 GCA_003610855.1 Erysiphe neolycopersici | reverse complement strand
TATGTTGTATCAGGAACGTTACTGCTAAGCACGAGCACGGACTCTACCTTTTTTTCGATGCGTTAAGGGAGGTTCGGAATGGTACCGTATCACATGACTTAGTTGGAAGGAGTATCATAGCTGTGACGTAATGGGTTTGATGTCTAACGTATGTTTATATATTAGTTGTTGAGAATATAGATAAGAGGAAAAAATTTAGAGCTGAGAACAAATAAACACCAATTAGTTTTTTAACAACGAGATTTCTTACTTTTCACAATTGTCTTTTACTTATTTTTTAAAAAAGTACAACACGACCATAGTGTTAATGGACTCTTTTTTGGAAAGTGAAGTTGTTGAATTCTGTGGATATTTATGGTTGTTCCCCAAAGATAGATTATAGAGTAGAGCTAAGAGATACTAATGACATGATTGTTTCTTACTAGTGACGTTCGTTCATTTACTCTCGAGGAGCCTCTGTGTACTTTAGGGGTTGCTACAAGTGATAATCATGCACGAATGATTGATTACTCGTTGAAAAAAACACCAAAACAATTGATATTCTTCACGTTATATATAATTCTGATACAACGCTATCGCGTCAAACAAGGGAAACACATAGGCTCTAATTAGTGTGGGGCACTATGAGACCAGAACCGTGATAGAAGTTGCAACTTGATGACTGGCCCCTCTTTGGCAGTTATCGAATTGGTATAATTATAACCTTATTTTTCCCAACTGCAACTACTTCTAGTTTTAGATTAAGAAAACTGTGATTCTAAGATTATTTTGCTGCTAGAATCCAATGTTTTGCTTCCCCGCAAGAGTTTCCTAAATCCTTGAATGTACCAATTACTAAGTTGAGTCCAGACGCCATGTCTGAGCTAGCTTGACCGGCCCTATTAAACTAGCTAAGTGTTATAATTTCGACCGCTTATGGTTGGCCGCTAAAAATATCGGCATGGGATGAGCCGGTAGCATCGGCGTTCACAAAATTATTTATAGTTTCGGTTTGCACCGTAGGTAAATGGACCAGGAGCTCCGGTCACCCCCGCAGACAGATCATGAACGCCCGAACGATGTGCCACGGAATTTTAGATCTTCAGTTTGTAGGGTGGAAGATCGATCTGCGGGTGTCGTAATTTGACATCACCCGTCATCTTTCTATTGGTTAGAACTGTAGATTTTGCACCACACGACCGACGTGAAAGGAGGACGCAATTCTTTTCGTTGACAGACAAGATCCCAGGTCAGAAATAAATCTCCAAGCAAACGCGTGATTTCTAGGGGATCAATATCATGGTTACATGTCCACCGAGGACTGGGATCAGAAGACTTTAGTATGGTTGGAGAGTTCTTAGACTATACGCCAGTCGGCCTGTATGAGAGATTACGCCAAATTGATGGTTACACATGGGATGAATGTAAGCCGGCATACCACTCCAGTTACAATAATTGGTATGTTTTTCCTTGAAGCCACAATAGAAAGAATCGTAAATACTAATACGAATTCAGGGTGTTTTTTGGGACGCAGGATATTGCTGAGGACCAGAACTATCCAAACAAATCCAAGACACAAAATGAACATCAATCCAGTCAACAAGTATCCTCTAGTGATGGCGAGTGTAGTACTAAAGATGGTCCGGGAGATAAACAAGTCAAGCAAGTGATTGCGCGCGTGTCTACACACGTGCTTAGGGAAGAAAGAGCATATCATATTTGTATGAGCATGCTTAAAAAAACTGATCCAGAAGCCAACTATTTTGTTCGACCTATCAAACTTGTACAACTACCGAGTCAGCCTGGAGATATAGGACCTCTGATAGTATCAATTCTAGAGTATGAAGGTCCTAATTATCTTCTGAAAGTAATAGATTATGGACCTGCTTATTACACAGGTAGGCGTGTTGGAGATAAACATGAATCTTTTAGAGATGACACACCTCTGGAGCCTATGGAGCTACAAACTTTTATGGATTTCGCTGTGGGGGCTACGGAGTGTCTGGAAATATTGCACCATAGACAGCACATCGCGCATGGTGAAATAAGAGGCGATGCTTTTCACATGAATGCCGAGACAGGGAAAGTTAAAATTTTGAATTTTGGATCTGGGCTTCGAACTTTTGAGCATGGCTTGACCAGTAATGGATGGTCCATGCTTAGTAAAGAAGTTGGTGCGAAGACAAAGTTATGCTTTATGGCACCTGAGCAAACTGGACGAATGCCTACTGAACCAGATAGTCGAACAGATATTTATTCATTAGGTATACTCTTCTGGACTATACTAATACAGCAACCTGCATTTCGCGGGGAAACACCCATGGATATAATTCAGGCTGTCTTGGGACGTAGGCTACCAATAGTTTCAAACATTAGATTAGATATCCCCGACGTTGTTGGAAGGATTATTCAAAAAATGACTTCGAAAATGATAGGGGACCGTTATCATTCTGCTACTGGCCTAAAATATGATCTGGTAGAAGTTAGGCGACTTTTAGGAATTGGCGATTCCTTAGCTCTAAAAAACTGGAAAATTGCTTCTAGAGATGTCTCGTCATTTTTTATTCTTCCAACGATCATGATTGGTCGCTCTAAAGAGCGTGATAAAATTGTAAAAGTAATTGATAATGTGTCAAAACATTTAGTCAGCTCAACATACGAGCCTCAGAGTGCTACCTCTATAGGAACGAGTTTATCTGAAGGTAGAATTGAGTGCTCCGATATAACCTTTGGGGTACTTGATCATTTATCAAGTGATGGCGATGCTGCTAGCTCAATGGATGGGCGATCTAGTCCGTTTACAAGTAATTCTATGCCAGGAGATACTAGATGGAATATTTCTAGCTCATCCCAGCTACGATCGACGACTAACTCCTTTCAACACAGCACTCACGATAGTCTTGATAGTTCTGGTCGTATCATACCGGTATTTAAGCCTTGGGAGAAGATTGGCAACTCGTCTTTTGATTGTTCACGAAACATCGTAGAGAGCGTAAATTCAGACCAACAGTCAAAAATCTTATCAGATGGGGTGAGCAGCTTAAGCAATCTTCGTAACTCCCATAGGCGCCATCGCAAGGGATGCTGCGAAATTATTAGCATTGCTGGTGCAGCAGGATTAGGAAAAACCTGTCTTGTTCAATCTGTTCAAATTGAGGCCCGAAGAAGGGGATACTTTGCAAGTTCAAAGTTTGACCAGGCAAAAAGAACCGCTTTCGGACCTGTCTTAAAGCTGCTCTCTAGCTTGTTTAAACAGGTCTTTTCAGAAAGTGACACTGAAACACCCTTTCATCAAATTCTCAAAAGATATGTTCAACCTGCATGGCCCCTGCTTCACAAACTTCTTGATCTCCCTGTCTTTCTATTAGGTCCAACAGATGTCTCTATACCAAATCGCATAAATTATCCGGGCTTAGTAACTCAAAATAACTATAATAAAAGCCTTAGATCCGAGTTAAGAAAAAGAGATAGCTCTCCCAGTTCAAAAAACACAGCTTATAACATGACTCTTGTTACGCAGAGTGCCCAAGACTTTTTTCGTGCTGGGTCCTCTACAAAATCTCTTCGATTATCAAATACCTGTTTAGACGTTTTAAGAGTATTTATACAACATAAATTCATATGTTTATGTTTAGATGATCTTCAGTTCGCTGATGATGAATCATTAGATTTTCTCACGCAGATCTTAGCATCTGGGATGAGAATAGTCATTATTGTCACATATAGGCCAGAGGAATCATTGAGTGAGAAAGTAAAATGTATTATAGATCCCTCATTTACAAAAGGTAGGAAATTGCTACATCTAAAAGAAAGATGACTATTTAACTTAACGTGAAATAGATAGTTTGAATGGCTTTGGAGTCGGCATTACCAAAGTTAATTTATCACCTTTAGGTGAAAAAGATACTCGCACATATGTCGCTGCCACTCTTCGTCGTGATGAACTTGATATTGCTACGCTGGCAGATGTTATTAGATCAAAAACTGGAGGGAACCCCTTCAATATGAGAGAAATGCTTAATAGCTGCTACCGACGACGATGCATCTACTACGACTATAAAGAGAATGGCTGGTGCTATGATATGGAGAAAATATTCATGGAATACAGTAGTTCAATCTGTGAGAATAATTTGAATGGCGAATTTGCAATAAGTAGATTAAAAGAGCTGCCTCTTGTTTCAAGAGCTATACTAGTGTGGGCATCATATGTAGGACATTCATTTTCTTTTGATCTAATACGAAGGCTTTTAGGTGGTGAATTTGATTACGAAGATGGTGATCTCAATAGAAATCTAATCAAAACTGTCTCGCGATACTCACAACAAGATATTATAGAGGGTCTTCAATCGATAATTCAGGCATGTATAATTACTGAAACACAGGATGATGATAGATTTTGCTTTACACATGACCGATATATGCAGGCTGCTTCCTCTCTAGACTTTTATCCAACTCCAAAGGCGCATTTTATAATTTCTCAGACACTTCTAAAATATAACTTCTCAGATGGCTGTGATAAGGAAACTATAGCAATGCACATTGGTAAGTCTATTGACATAATTAAGGCTAAAGTTACACACCGACGTCATTTTCGGGAAGTGCTCTTGGACTGTGCTCAATCAGCTACTGAAAATGGTGCCCCAAATACGGCCATAAGGTTCTACCAAAAATGTTTTGCTTTATTACAGGATGATCCATGGAAAGATAAAGCTGTAGATGTTTATTATGAAGAAACGCTCAATCTTCACATTCGAGCGGCTGAGTGCTACGTATACTCTGGCCGTGAATTAGAGGCTACAAAACTCTTAGATATTATCTTCTCTCACGCACATACAGAAGTAGACAAGGCTCCCGCATGGGTTCTTAAATCAAGAATTTTTGCACAGAAAGGCGATTCCTTTTCAGCCTTTCGCGCATTAAAAGCGTGTCTCAAAGGATTAGGCATAGAAGTACACGATGAGTCTTGCTTTGAAAAATGTGACGCAGAATTTGAGAGGCTTATTGTTAAAATTCAGTCATTGGATATAGAAAATCTCATCAGTAGGCCTGGGAGTAAAGATACTGATTTATCTGCTGTAGGAATAGTCCTTGTAGAAACAATATCTGCTGCATACTGGACAGATCAACTTCAATTCTATCAGATGACCTTAGTTATGGTTAATATACACCTTACTTATGGGGAATTTCCTCAAGTTGGTATGGCGTATGTCTATTTGGCCACGATTGCTATTTCTAGATTTAATATGATCAAATTTGCTTGCCAAATGGCTAAGGTCTCTAAGACTCTCGTTGATAAATGGCAAGATCCTTACACAATTGGACGAAGAAAACTATCATATACTAGTTTTGTAGGTCATCTCGAAGTAAAACTTCAGGACTCATTATCAGAAGTAGAAGAATCATTTGACTACTCTATTCAATCAGGTGATAGAATATCAACTATTACTAATTTTGGATTCGTTGGTCAGATAAAGTTTTCACTTTCCGAGAATTTAGTAGACCTTGAGGCATTTATGTGTTACGGTTGTGAGGATGTGCCAAATTGGATCTATGACACTCGAGGTGGTAGTTTGGCGATAGCTGTTCGTCAGTTATGTCGTGCATTACAAGGAAAAACCTCCTTTACAGAACCACTAGATATAATGAGCGATGATGAGCATGACTCCCAAAACTACAAGCTCTGGTTGAAAAAAACTGTCGAGAATAGTGATCGTCAAATTTTCTTTTATGAATCGATGGAAATCGCTCCACTATTTTTATATGGCCACTATGACAGAGCGGTTGAAATTGGAGCCTCTTGTCTCACATCAATAGATGCTGTATGGTCCAGCCGTCAAACACGCTTCGTCATGCTGATTTATGGACTCTCCCTTTCAAGTTTGATTTGGCTCAAAATTTCAGATCCCTTGCGGACAGTTAGTGGTGGTATCCGCGGTGTGCGCTCTGAAGCAGAATATCTTCAAAGTGAAAATGCTTTGTTGAAAGAATTGGAGGATTCTATCACTCAGATTAAGTCCTTGAAGAAAAAGATCGAGGATTGGCAAGTTGTTTCTGATGTTAATTATTTATCATGGTCAAAATTACTATCTGCACAAATCGCCGAGATGGAGGGTCAGCATGGTATAGCTATGAAGAAATATGAACAGAGCTTGGATCACGCATCTGCAAATAAAAATCTCTTTGAGGAAGCTTTAGGAAATTATCTTTTAGCCGGGTTTTTTCTACGATCCAGCTCACGCAGAGCTGCTAAAGAAGCTATGCGTGAGGCAACTCATTTGTTTCGAGTCCTTGGTGCTGTAGGTGTCACAAACTACATTGAAAACCAGCATATATTGCTCCTACAAGATCCGATGAGAATTGAAAGAACAGTAGATGCTGCCGTTCAGACGAGTTTTGCTGCAGTTTCTGATCATGTAAGGTATGAAAGTTTACAGACTATTGAAGATAATACATTGGCACGGACTCAAACAATATCTTCTGAGGCAGACATTAGTAAGCTAGGTACTTGGCCTAGAGAATCTGCACAGGATATCGCTGAATCTGGGCTACTAGCTCTAGATATGTTAGATCTAACATCAATTTTAAAGAGTTCACAAGTTATTTCTAGTGTACTACAGATCGACCAGTTATTGAAAACAATGTGCGAAATAATACTACATAATTGTGGTGGCTTAGCTACAACTGCTGCTATTGTTGTTGATGAAGACCCTGTAGGCTGGAGCATTGCAGCTAGTGGCGACCCAGAAAAAGGAGCGGAAGCTCATATACCCGGCATCCCTCTAGGAGAAACGGCGATTGTCGCGGAGGGGGTAATTTTATATTGTGCACGATTTAGGGAGACGGTCTTCGTTCCTGATCTTATCCGTGACGAGAGATTTAGTAATGTCATGGAGGCTTGGGCTTCTCGGAATCCTCATGGTAAATCAGTTATTGCTATACCCATCTGCCATGGCAATAAATCGCTTCTCGGAGCTTTGTATTTAGAAGGAGAACCAAATGCATTTACAGATAGAAATTTAACTCTTCTCCAACTTTTAGTTAACCAGATTGGTATTAGTTATTCAAACGCTCTAACATGGAAGGAGGTTGAAAAAGTCTCGGCGTCTAATAAAGCCATGGTCGCCCTACAGAAAGCAGCACTTAAGAAATCACTAGTAGCTGAAGAAAAAGCGAATCAAGCCAAGGCTGAGGCTCTTCGCAACGTTGAGCTTGCCGAAGAAGCAGTGAAAGCTAAATCAATTTTCTTGGCCAACGTGTCTCACGAACTGAGAACCCCGCTAAACGGTGTTATTGGAAATTCTGAACTTCTACGAGACAGTTGTCTCACTAAAGATCAAGCCGAGATGGCGGACTCAATCCGTGTATCTGCAGATCTGTTATTAACTGTAATAAATGATATTCTCGATTTCTCTAAGATTGAAGCAGATAAAATGGAATTATATATTGTTGCATTTAGAGCTGACGAAATGATGCGTGAAATTTTTCGGTCGGTTTCCTTTAGTAATAAGGGAAAGAAAAAAAATGTAACTATCATGGATGATATCAAGCTTCCTAAATGTCTTGTTTTCGGTGATCCAGTGCGTCTCCATCAAGTTCTGGGCAACTTAGTGAGCAACAGTATGAAATTCACTGAATATGGGACTATCATCGTTGGCGCAAGAACTGACTTGGAGACACAAGATAATCTTAACTTAAAATTCTGGGTAAGAGATACCGGTATAGGTATACCTCAGCAAAAGCTGGATAAACTTTTTAAACCATTTAGTCAGGCAGATCCTAGTACTGCACGCAAATATGGGGGCAGTGGCCTTGGTCTTAGTATTTGTAAATCCCTGGTTGAATCAATGATGGGCGGTATGATTGGTCTAGAAAGCATTGAAGGCCAAGGCACGACTTGTTGGTTTACAATTACTTTTCCAAAGACTAGCAACAAGGCATCTCCTGGAGACTTACCAAATAGTGAAAAAAAAAACAGTCGGACGGTTGAGCTACAGCCTGAAGTCTCTAAGGCTCCATTTTACTATCTTACTCACATTCCACGTGAAGAGATACGTGTTTGTATTGCAGAAGATAACCCTGTCAATAAAAAAATAGCTATACAATTCATGCACAAACTCGGGTTTCGATATGTTGATGCTTATGAAAATGGCCTGGAAGCTGTAGAAGGCTTGCGGCTAAAAGCTAAAGAAGGTAGCCCGTATCATATTGTTCTCATGGATGTCCAGATGCCGATACTTGATGGTTATGAAGCAACAAAACTTATACGTCAGGATTCTAATGATACAATTAGACGAATATTGGTGATTGCAATGACAGCATCAGCTATTCAAGGTGATAGAGAAAAGTGTCTAGCTTCTGGAATGAATGATTACCTTGCCAAACCTGTTCGATCAAATGTGCTGAAAGATAAACTAAATTATTACCTTCACCAGGTTTGTTGATATATCATGTTAATTGTGAAATTACTAATAATTTGTCAGTCAACACCTCCAACAACAAAACTGTCTCAAAAGATAACTAATGGCACTAAAAAGTCTTCCATGGAAGATAAGAAAATATTAAAGACATTATCACCTGACGGGATAAAAAAATATTATTGACTTTTAGTTATCTTAAGAAACTTAACTCTGTACTAAGTCTGGCGGCTTATCAATCACTCATTTATCATAGTCTTCAAAACATGACTATTATAAAAGAGTAATGACTTAAAATAATGCATATACAAAGCTCTTGAAGTACTTCCATTCAAAAAAATTTAAAAAGTTGGAGTTGTGTTTCTCTAAAAGTGGCATGACACAAGTAGAAACTAAATTGCTTGTCCTATTCCAAACATATTCAATCTTCGGCAGAATAAAAAATTAATCTTCTTAAATCTCTTAGTTAAAATGGAGATCAAATTTTTAAGTTTAAAGCATTTCAACAATACCGAACGAAATCTTCTGAAGTTTAAATAAGATGTAGCTAGAATATTTTCCTAGAATTTATCATATGCGAGGGACTGCTGCAAATCTATCGAGAAAATAAATGAGCTGACAATTTTTAAATATGGGATAAAAATACTCTATCAGGAGTTGGAGTTTTGGCGAACATGGTTAAAGGTTTGGGATTCGTTATTCTTTCTTCTTTCTTCATTGTGAACGTGGTATATAGAATTTTATTGGTTTTTTACTTCTTTTTACAAATAAGTGGACGACAATATTTGTCACATGATTTGGAGTCAGAACTGTAGGTGGACGGTAGAACTCCATTTGGCTTGTCAATAGGTTTTACACGGAGATATTTAAATCCTCAGTTACATACGATACTGATCTAACTGAGATCGAATATCTCATGTATGTAATTAATTTTATATTTATATAAATGATCGTGCTTGTATAATAATGAGGAAAATTACAAAGAATAAAAAAGAATATAAAATGAATTTATTTGTATTATTTCTATCTCCATGTCTAATCATTAACATAGCAAGTAATGCAAGATAAGTGTTTTCTCGATAGTGATTTCTCGAAAGTAAGAGAAGACCAAAGGATAGATTAAAACTCGAATATAATTATCCAGGCCCGATACGAGGCCTACAAATTGAGCATTAGTTTTATTATTATTATTAAAAAAAAAAGAAAAAGACATCAATAGATTTTATAATATCTCGTATCCATTTCACCTTCTAAAAAGGCAAAAATACAAAGAGAGAAAAACTAAGGCAGAGAGGGAAAAAAAAGGGGGTAAACTGACATATCGTGATGCTCAGAAAGATTCGATAGATATCTGTTCAATTCCTCAACGCGTTGCTTGTGTGTTTTTAAACCTTCTTTTGCAAGTCGATCCATTAACTAAACGTCCAAGAAAAGGGAAAAAAAGCACACATGGTTAGCCTTCGATCCGCAATTTATGATTTCGTACAGAAACGGGTTGTGGGTGGAAAGGGGGAAGTAGTGGTGGAGGGGGAGGGGAATCTTTCGTAGAAAGAAAATCAAAAAGCAACAACGGAAAGGGGGAAAAGGGTTTTAAACTAAAGTCTTTAAATCAAAGGTGTTATGTAGCTGAAAAAAATTTACTGAAATCCAAAATGAATATTATATAATATGAGAACTGAATGATATTGATAAAAAAATATATATATAAAAATAAAAAAAAACAGAATAAATCCAAACTTACCCGTTTCTTTCGCATTTCCTCAAAAGCTCGTTCACTAGCCGTTTTGCCACCAGTAGTAGTAGTAGTAGCATCATCATCATCAGCCCAATCCTGATTGATTGACTTATCATTCTGCTGAACAGTATCTTTTTTTTTTGCTAATATCGAGCAACAAGTAGTCGAGTCATTTTCTTCACTAGGAATTCTGTCCTCACCACCACCACCGCCACCACCACTGCCATCATTATCATCTGCGGTGAAAAGAGTCGTGGATTGGATAAGTGATGATGCTGCTGCTGCTGCAGATGCTGATGGGTTTTCGTTGTGATTTGGACTTCCTTGATCGTGAATTATAGAGTTCTTTTTCTTTTTCTTTTTCTTCTTGTTCTTTTGTATTCCGCTAGGTCCACTGCCTTTTAGCTTCAGTGGACCTTGTACTTTTGGTGCATATTCATCAGAGGGTGGCATGGAAGAGTTGAAATATTTGTCGATAACAAGAAGAAACACGGAAAAGTAACGTAGTAAATTCAATAATTTACAATTATAATTTATAATTTAACATTTTATTTCAAGCCTTCGTAGCTCAATGGTAGAGCGCATCACTAGTAAAATCACACGTTATGATGAGGTTGCCGGTTCAATTCCGTCCGAGGGCAAATAGTATTTAGTATTGTTTATGTGTGTAATAATTACAGCTCAAGAATTGAATAATGAATATTTTTGGATTTAGCTATATTTCTTTTAAAGAATCATCATGAATTTTATCGATCAAAATGCAATTGGAATTTGGCTCAAAAGCAAAGATTTATGTGAACGTGAATAATACTATGTGACTACTGGTACCTGCTAACCTACCTTTCTCATTACCCAAAACAACTTCAGCATTGGCATCAGCTGCGTAATGAAAATGGATAGATATTATATGCTATATTTTTTTGGAATATGATGATAAAGTAATAAAGGTGAAGAAGTACATAGTCTCGTCTTCCATTGCGATGAAGTAGGCGGCGAACTTTTGGGCTCGTAAGAATATAGATCTACCTACTCACTACATGAGAGAGTAAACGTCCGTCGTACGTACGTACAACGGGATCCCAGAAATGGAATTGTCGATTTCCAATTATTGTCGCAAGGTATTAAAACCAATCAGGCAGGCAAGAGAGAGAAAGAAGGAAGGGGATCGATCGATAGAGATTAATCAATATAATGTAATATACTATATTATATTATATTATAATATAATGGATGGATGGATGGATGGAGAGAAAGAAAGGTGAGTGTTCCGTTCCTCCTTCCATATCGCATTCGATTATCCAATGTTCAATTGCCCACCGCCGCCGCGATGGCGAGTTTGGTCAATTACTGACTGGTTACAATGGGATTTACAGAGCTACAGCCTTTAACTTTCCCTTCTCCATTATGAGAGCTCTCATAGTGGAGAAGGGAAAGTTAAAGGCTGTACCTCTGTATTTCCCTTTCCCCCCTTTGGCCTTTGCTCATTAGAAATCTATCCTTCCTATTTATTGGCTATCTATATATCTATCTTTTCTTCCCTGCAACAAACAAATGCGGCCGTCGAATATTAATTAGGAAAATAATAATTTCGATTTGATTTGATTTGATTGATT
>MCFK01000377.1:0-10372 GCA_003610855.1 Erysiphe neolycopersici | reverse complement strand
CTTGGCATAGCTTTCGTGCTTGTTCCGAATTTATATCTGCCTTTTACAATGTGACCTGCTTTAGTACTTTGTGCTGGCCGGGAGACAAAATCAAATTCCCAAGCAATTTTAGACTTTTTGACATCACAATATGCTTGTCGAGGAATGATGTAGCATTTGCAATTCATTCTATTCTCGGTTTCAGGATCGCCGTACTTAGTTGATGATTTAAGTTGAATGTACAGAATTACTGACTGACTGTATTGAAGGCATGCACTATAACTAGAAGCGAGGCGTCAGAGATTCGTTGTGCATTAGACCCACGTGATTGTAATGCACGATTAGACACAATTACCCACCCCTTACATCACGGCCCCACTTCCTGTGCAAATGGAACATAAAATGCATATTTCCCGAATCCACAAATACCCTTCACATCGGGACTTGGCGAAGCCTGCATAGTGCAGATACACTAAGGTTAGAGCTAACGGACGGCTGCCTAGTTTTTCGGAAGTCAGCCGAAGGTCCTGACCCTTAAGACGGGGATATTCGACATCGGCGAAGTCCGATATATCTCACTTCACACTTCACACCAAAATTGACCGAACTCTATAATCATAGGACGTATCGAATAAGATTTTATACCAAGATTTATTTCATGGTGTAGCTACAAAATTTCCGGAAAAGTTTACTCCAGCCTCGAAATTGGCTGACTGAGCGTTGCTTTACTGTTAGAGTATGCTTGCGTTGAGTGCTTGAATAGTACGGCAATGGTTCATGCTCAACTCCAGTTTCCAATACCTTCCGTCCAAAAAAAAAAATATTAATAATAAATGAAAATAATAAATATTAAAGGAGCATCTTTATCCTAGCTACGCCGTCATCTTACGTCAAGGGGCTAGCCCTGCAGACTTAAGATCAATCTTTACTGAAAATTAGCTGACCTAGAAGCTAGGTAGGCTAGCTGATAGTTCTAACAAGGAAAGTTCAATCAGAGATGTCGACTTCAATAAAATGGAAACATTGATCAACTTCTTTCTATTTTGGTCTTCGGCTACGTTACCGTTACTTCATTCCAGGTGCTATTACAACCCCTATTATCTATCTTCAAAGCTTTCTATGGAGAACAAAATGGATACTGATGGGGCCTTTAAGAGCTATTTTTACTAGCTTTTATTTAATTTCTTTCTTCTTTTTTCTATCATGTATTATGACATGAATGAAGCATTGGCCTAGATTAAAACGGGTATAAAGATCTAATATTAATATTTGAGGGTAAATTCTCTCTTCTACTCAATGCCTGAAAAAAAAAAAAAATTTAAATTTTATGGCGATTTATTTTTGACAAGGTCATTGCAATGACTGTCGGTCTTGAGTTGTAGCTATCGGTGAGCCCGTTTCAATTATTATTCTTTGGAGTTAAAAATACTGCAGTTTGATTCTGCTACTTTATTTTAGCCCATGAATCAAGGCTGTGCAATTTGTAAGGCGTAGGCGAAGCCATACAGCAAAAGTACTTTACTCTGTTATGTCACTAAATCTAAGTTAGGAGATAAGATTTGCCCATCTTCTATCATCGTAAATGTACTTGGCCTAAAATTCAATTATAGCCGCTTTTACCTGTTCTATTTACCCCTCTTCCGTCCTTGGGATCTTCGGATTAGTTCGTCACATTCTTGTCATTTCCGAATTTGATCTTCTTTACCTTGCCCAATTACATCTAATTTTTTTTTGCTTAAACTTGGTCCACGAGACTCCAAAGTTTGAGTGTTGAATCATATTGATGGCACCACAGCTACTTCCAGCATCGGCTGCAGCTTTCGCTCCGAGAGCAACACATGTTAATGTTGTTTTGGGCTCAGAGGTGGATTTATGGTTAACTCAGACATTGAAGCGCATCGTTCGTTCAAAACGGTCTCTGAACAGTACAGCTAAACATCAAAGATGTTTGACAGAAATTCTCTCTTCTAAGACGGCAGTTTGGACTCTAACGTCAGTTATGGTACCTAGATTTTCTGAAATCGAGCTCAATAAAGATCAAAATCCTCTCATAGAAGCGCTGCTTAACTATATTATCATACATATTGAAGCATACATTGTCCACGTGGATATGGTGTTGGAAAATGAGGTCGCTTTCAAGCTCACACCACAATCGATTGAAGCTCTAATCAATTATCATAAAGAAGTCTTTTCAGTTAATTTGTTTTCCAGTATATCTCCCTGGCCAGGTATGGATACACAGATTGAGGAGTTGCGCAAAGACTTTATTCGCTCAGTTAACAAGTTTGTCTTTCGAACGCATGTCTCGGTTTTAGAGGGACTATATGAGGATGGTTCTGGAGAGCTTTTAAGTGGAAAAAGCGAGGTAGTTAAAATGAATATCTTGAGTCTCTTTCGTTCACCACCTTGCATAAAAGAAAATTTATATCCTGAAATTATAAGCCCCAATTGTGGTTTGAGCTCAGGCTATGGGCCTCAATCAAGTACCTATTCTGCTATATCTGGAACGCAAAAAACAGAGACACAAATTTTATCAAGTCCGAAAACTTTTTCATTTTGTGATTTAATACCACCTTATACTCATATGGGACTCAACAATATCGAAGAAACATCGTTGATGTCAAGTTTTAATAAAGTAAACTATGTTGATGAGATGTTATCTAGCCCATCTCAGCCAGATTTTTTGGTGCCAGATTTTCTGTACACACACTTTGAGATTCAAGAACAGCTCTATGTTTGTGATCTGGGATGTAATAATGAAAATTGGGGCCCTAATTACAAATGGATTTAAAGAAAATGATCAATTTGACTGCAATAAAAATCCCTTTGAATTCATGTCGCCGATGTCGTCAAATAGTAGTCATGAAATGAGAATGAAATATTTATTTATTTTCTAACTACTGCATCGACATCTTCTGGCAACTATATCATAGTTAAAGTCAGTTGTGGTAAATTATGGCGTTTTATTACGGAAGATATTCCTGGGTATAGATGGCTGGCTCCTCATGTATATCAAATCTATATGATGTTTAAGGAAACAAAATTTCGCTCTCGAGGGCTGGTGTTCCCTTTTCAATTATGGCGTTCTCTCAAATTCATGTTTTTAATATTCAGACTCAATTAATTGATTGACATCTGCGCGCTTCAGAAAGCGACGGGTTAGCTTTGAGGGTAGATCTCTCAGAGAAGAAGTTTTTTTTTTCAATTATCAAACGGTATGGAAGGCAGGTAGGGCCTGGGCCTGGGCCTGGATTATAAGAATAAAGACCCAACCTTTCTCTCTCTCTCTCTCTCTAGATATATTATCTATCTCATTCAGCTAAAATAGTAATCTATAGTTCACACTGTTGAGCAGCTGTAATTTACAAGATCATAGTTATTATTAGCTTTAAGATAGAGAAGAGCTGGCTCAAAAATGAGGATGTGAGGTTCTAAGGTACCGGAAAGTTAAGATTGTAAAATATAGTAAATAGATTTAACGTTGTATAACGAAGTGATGGTCTAGTGTCATCTAGAATATATATCTTATATATCACAGAAGAAATCGTAAGACTGTTTGTTCATTATTCCTCCTATCTAATACGGGGTAACATAATTCTATATACATTTTTTTGTGTTGCCCACCCTCCTCTTACCCCCCTATTATCTCCTAATTGCTGAATCTATGTATAGCTTTGTTGTTGGGAGTTTATCGCTATCGTGATGATGTGTAAGTACGGGTGAGTTTACATAATACATAATAATAATACATAGTGAGTGGTAAGCATAATTTGACGTGAAGCATGGCATGCCATGGTACTTACTACCCCTGCAGTAAGTAGGTTATTTAAGCGAGGACTTTGTACCCTCAATATCCCCTCCTCTTTCTTGCTCTGCTTGCGTCTTTGTCGTCATCAATTCGTCGTTAGTAGGAAGTTAACGGTTTTCGTATTCTCTTCAAGGATGACGGGGAGAAACTTAGCTCGAAGTTGATAAGATTTTGACTCAATCTTAGTTCTACAGATTCTCATATGAGAACTGGAGGTTCGTAGGGGGACATAACGGACAGGTGGTTGAGGTCGTTGACCCGCTTACGGAAGCTTAATTATTATGTTCCTACACAATCATTTTTTTTTAATCCAGAGATGTGAACACACCTCTTGACTCGTTGATAACGTAGCAAAAGATGAGTAAAAAATATATATATATATATATAATGAAAGTATCAGGGGTCTGGAATCAAAATACACGTGACTGTTTTTTTTTCTTTTTTTTTTTCCTTTATCCAGCGGTTGAAGTATTTTAGCGCATAAAAGCGATAAGTCATCAATAATTAAATTGGGGACAGGGCTCGGTACAGTCAAGCTTCTCACGAACACTACGAACCCCCTTCCAAACCCAAGTGGAGAGCATATTTCTTTCAAGGAGTTACTGCTTACATAGAGACAACAAAAAATATTCCACGGTGTGTTTAGACTTAATCTTTGGCTAAACGATATAAATATATCTAATTTTTGGATAATGATACTAAAAAACATATATTTTTAAGATATGTTTGTGTTTTTTGCAATAATTAAAATAATAAAAATAGAAGTCTATGAGTATTCCATCAAATCTATTTGCTACTTAATTCAGATCAAGCAAGGTTGGATCTTATTTTATTTTATAAGAAAACTGTCCTCATTGCAATTTTGGTTTTTGTATTTCACATACTCTGATGTGACAACTAACAACTCGTATCATATCGAAGTCAGCGTGATTAAGATTCAGCGGGGACGTCATATTGAGTTTGAGCTCTGAGAAGTAAGGGTTAGAAATAGATTTAATGCGAATTTATCTACTAATTCCTTTGCTGTAAAACCTAGCTAGACGACGCCAATGATTCATCAGTGTTATCTACTTCTCTTTTGTATTGAAAAGGTCAATCAAGATAAAGTCAAATGCATTGACAATTTAACGCCAATTTCCACCAACCAAATTTCTTATTTTATCCCTCCCATCCCCCAATCATCGATCCCGTTTCAATCCCAGATAATGTGTAATAGTGTAATAGACAAGAAGAAAAGATAAAAGATTTTCATGACTCGATTGGACTAGCAGTTTTCATCTTTCGAGCACCACCTTTGAGGGATTTCACGCGACTCATGAAACCAATTCCGGTTTTTCCAGCTGGGCTCTCATTACCTCCATCATTTGTTTGAATCTCAGATGGTACACTGAGACGAGTAATATTGCTAAAGCGGGGTTGCGAAGAACTTTTCTCTGGTTCTATAATGGATATACAACTTTCTTTTTTGGAGAACGACGTATTTTCTTCTAGTTTCAATGATTCGTCAAAAAATAGATTTGTTCCCCTTTCGTTCTTGCTGCTACGAGGTGTTCGTGCATCTGGGGAGACTATAGCATCCGAATTTATAATTCGTGGAATGAGATCACGACGAGGGACATTGATTCCACGAATTTTCTGGGCAAGGGATTTTGATCGGGAGAGACCTGGCTCAGTAGACAAAGATAAACTCGCTCGTCGTTGAATTGCAGTTCTCGATGCAGGAGCTCCCTCCAGGAATGTGGATGTACCAAGACCTAATGTCTCTTCACCATGAATAGGCTCCCCTCTCGTGGTGGCACTGAGCACATTTGATTCTTGTCTCTTGTGTACTGATTTGATTAAACTACTATCATATGTTTCAATATCATTAACGCCAACTCCCCCCTTGGAGTAGTCGTTAAATGCTTCTCCATCTTTATTTCCCATGAAAATCGCATGATCAGGTCTCTGGTTAATAGGTCCACCTCCTCCAAGAACATTGTTCAAAGAATCTTTAGGAAATGCTTGCATTGGAGCCCGCTTGCTTCCCTGTCGGTTCCTGTGAGGGTTGCACGCATCAAAGGGTCCATCGTGATGAAATACTAAAAATCTTAGAAAATAAATAACGCTGGTTTATCTTATGGTAACTTACGCCCTGTGCCGTAAATACTAGTAACGTCTAACTTATCAATGACGTCCAATTTCCTATTTGATCTCCTAGACCTAGATCTATTTTCACCATGACCTTGTTGTTTTTTTTCTCGTCGCTTTTTTTCATGCTGCTTTTTCTCCTCTTCTGGATCAAGTGGCTTTGAGGATCGCTTGACTGTTGAGGATTCGGAGTTCCGTCTCGGTCTTCGTTCAGAAGGTTTGCAAGATGGAGTACGTGATGACGAAGAGGGATCAGCAAAAACATCTGATTTCCCTAAAATTTTTGCAGAAGATTCAGCCATATTTTTTCGAAGCTGAGAGACTTCTTCATTGGATTTTCGGAGACGATGATTGGGAGCAGCGGGGGGTGGGAAATTTTCTCTCTGCTGGGTTGGTCGAGAGAGTCGGGGAGATCTATTAGCGTTGGATGGGTCTGATTGAGTTTTCTCGTTCTTGGCTGTAGATTTATCGGATTTCTCATTGAGTACCATCTTACCCTACGATGACTAGGTTAGTTTTGATTTTTTGGGAAATACGTAAATTCAAATAGAAAATATCTTCAATATTTTAGTTTTTGAAGAAAATTTTGGTACATATTCGTAAATCATCAAAACGTACAAAAGAAGAGGTAGTATCACTGATAGGATGAGATGAGGACATTTTTATCTCAGCCTTTGATAGCAATTTCACAGGTGAAATAGATTTGACTTGCGGTTGGTCAGACGAGTCAAAAAATGGATTTCGCGACCCGAAAAGCGATGTCGCCAAATGCTGCACTGGTTCCCTATTGGATATAGGAGGTGAGGATGGCGCAGCTTGATTACGAAATGGGTTGTTGGAAGAAAGGTTAGGATTGGAGGTGAGATTATTGAGTAAATTAGACGACCCTATTCCGCAAATAATCTTTTCGTTAGCCAAGAAGTAATGAACCAAACAGACGGGCTCACAATGCTGAGTATACGAACAAAATCAAAACAGGATAAAACACAATGAGTAAGGGTAATAAGAAGATGAAACAGAGAAGTCGTAAGGTAAGTTCAGGGATCTTCTGAAACGGTTCATAATAGGTGAAGGAGGGGGCGGAAGTATAAGAAAGGAAGGGGAGAGGAGGGAAGGAAAGGATGTGACATGAAGGCTCGGCTATGCTGAGGGAGGCAAGCTACTAGTTAAGATAAGTTGGGCAGTAAGGGAGGTATAGTGGAAATTAAGATGCTTCGTGAGCGGTAGCAGAGTAATTAATGAAGGCTTTGGTGGAATGCGAGTATGCCGAGAGATTCAATTTATTAGAATTGCAAACTAACCTGGAGCTGCAGTCGTCTCTCCTAGTTGGGCGAGCGACATCATTTCACAACAGAATGAAAGCGATCAAGACAATGGATGTTTCGTTCCGGTAGTCGTTCCACGAGACCGCGTCGCATCAGACTGACTAGCTGATGGAACGACTCACTGAATGAATGAATGGCCGGCCGGACGACAGAGTGAGTGAGTGAGTGATGGATAACTTTGCGGGAACGACAAGACGATGAATGTAGTTTCTTTCTTTCTTTCTTTCTTTCTTTGTTTGCTAGTTGAACTATTGAAAGCGACTGATTGACTGATTAGAATAGAATTAAAGTTAGATTGGAAGCAAAATGGCGCCGAGAAACTAGGAACAACAATTTATCGAGCTCGAGTCGTGTAGTAAGTCAGTGAGGGTGGCAAGGCCAATTAGTTAGTTGATATGCGCCGGGGGGTGGGGAGGAGGAAGGAGAAGTGGGGGCCGCGATGAAGCGTGATAAGGCTATTTTTGAGTCGAGACCAGAGCCCCCCGGCAACAGGCTCGCGACGCGTCGTTAGAAAAGATTTAAATAATGTGCCTAACGTCAATGCTTCGGCAGCAGCCACGACTTTTGTCGCCACTCTGATGGCATCAACAAACAGGCTCAAGGGATTTGATAAGACAGGACTTTCTATGAGTGGAGAAATGAGCAGAGGTGATTGTGATGAGTGTTGATTATTCATTATTGGAAAAAGTAGGCTGAGAATGGATGTCTACGAGGAATTGACAGATTGATTCAGTGGTTGACTGAGCTTTAGGACACAGGCTCACTGCCGTGGAATTTACTGGATCCGGATGAAGAAATAGCAGAGGAAGCTGCGATTCGATGATGAATGAATGGATGATAACGAAGGAATTAAATCTCTACGTTTGGCGCTATCGACTACTGAAAGCTGAGCTCTTTTGTTCAATCATGCCATCATGAGAAACTAAGCTACTATCCAGCGACTATTGCTGAGCTAACTTGATGCTCGTGAAGCATGCCGTCACGTCGAACTAGAGAGGAGAGTGCCTTTTGTTACTGAGGAGCAACATTAAATTCTGACAGCTAATTCTATGATTGGCGGGTTGGCGAGGAGCAAATCTAACATGCTCAATTAGCTGGGATTATGAGTTTTGCAGGGAAGCATTTGATGGATTTTTTTTTTTTTCGTATCGGAGTATCTGAGCAAAGGGGGCTGGGGGTCGTGCAGACAAGGGGGTTTGTTTGCTTGTTAATGGTCGCCAGGGATCATGCAAACCAACCATTCTAGATCGTATCACGTTTTTGATGCGATACGTAAGCGAAGTTCGGAAGGCATCTTTAGTCACGCACCCATAGTCTGGGTCGAGTCTGTGCACTACACGTGATTTTGCAATGGAAAATATCATGTGATTTAATGTTTAAATCACGTCCCAACGAGCCAACAGATCGAGCCTTTCCATTGCAATGCATCGCATCACAAATGTGCCTGAAAAATTCTAAAACCAACTGTATCTACCTCTACACCATGTAAATCTAAAACCTCATCGTTTCCTACTTAAATATTATGGCGCCGCCGGTATTCGCCAACCGCGCCCCCTTGCTGTCCCATTAGACGCTTGAATTCGTGTCTCGAAGTCGACCTCAACGTTGAAAAGGACGAAGGGTACAACTATCTTACAAGCCCACCAAACAACGTAAAATTCTGCTGCCTTTTGTAAGAGCGGCACAACAGAGAAAATGCTTAGAGGTGGAGTTATTCTCAATTAATGAACAATCTGAAGAGGATGTAGAGATAAATGTCATTGAAGAGCCACTGACTAATGTCTTTTACACTGATCCAATCGAGGAAGATTTCCCCACACTAAATGTGGCGACTGATGAGAATTCTATTAAGTGCACTCTAAGGAATGACGATTTCAATGAAGTAAAACTGAGTGTTACTTCACTTAGAGACATCGTCGGAAAATAGAGAGAGAAAATCTGTAGCATCTCCCGGATGGTCTTCCTCTAATTTTTTTAAGCAGGAAATCGTTAGGTCGCGTGAATTTTAATAGCGTCCATAGGGCCATGCGAGGGGAACGTGTTTACACAGATTTGCAGAACGTTACCTCCAACTCGAATATTTAAAATATCGTGGGCAGAAATTGCGGTAAGTACTTAAAAACGAAATAATATATTTCGCTGAAAAAGCAGACAATCAGAGTAACACTTCTCAGCGGGCAAAGTAAAAAAAATAGAAATGCTATCATTAGGATTGTCTTAAATCAAGAAGCACGGGAAGCCAGTACCATCGAATTTCGTCAAAAGATTCAACAGCTCATACCTTATAAGACTCTTATTGCAGATGTACAGAGGTACAGTTCCATCGGGAATGGCAATTCTATCACACACACTAGCTAAGGCTGTAGCTCTCCTACAGTACAAAAAAGCGATCGAAAGCATGTTTGGAGACGCAAGTCTTGAAATACAAGAGACTTGGACAACATTCGTTGTAGGCCTGATCTCTAAGAAATTACGTGGTTTGGATTGGTTTTAGATCCCTTTGATGATCGCTTACAGGATGAATTAGCACCGACCTGTGATTTCGTACCAATCAGGTACGTTGGTTGGACTCGCTGCTATCTTAATGATAAAGTAATTTCGAAAAATTCGCATCTGAGTTCCTGAGATAAAAGTTAGCAAATTTCCCTCAAGACTCCGGTTGTTTGGGGAAGCTGTTTCTATCCAGAGAATTTGAAAGCGAAGCCAGATAACAACTTTCGATAAGTGTTATGGCTTCCACGCCATAAGGGCATGTGCGGGGCCCGCCATATGCAAAGATTGTGGCATCGGAGCCCCCAACTAACCCTGTACAAAGCCTGCAAAGTAATTAAAATTCCGAGGCCCACATAGCTCATAAGACATACTATTTACCGCTCGACCACGCTATAATAATGATGCTCTTATCCGTCCTACTCAATATCAGCTTCAACATATCCGATGTGCGGGCCAGAGAAAGTTCGCTAAATTTTCTATTAACCAGTCTTTGGAACCACTCTCAGCTCACATCGCAAAAAGCAGGACAGACAATAATCCACCCTCGAAGTAAAAAAAAATTAGTAAGAAGACACAATTAGTGGAGATGAGATCTTCAAATTAAGTAAGTAAATGTTGGCAGATCTTCATCTGCACA
>MCFK01000342.1:344-13372 GCA_003610855.1 Erysiphe neolycopersici | reverse complement strand
TATACACAGGTTCTACTGTACCTGTCTAAATTGATAACTTCCCTATATTGATATTTTTTGCCGGTCCGAAGGGTATCAATATATAGAGGTTCTACTGTATAATAATATACCCAAAAATGTATCAAATTAATTTCTCATATGCTTATGAATTATTAACCCCATGCTCTAAAAAATACATATGTGTGTTTCACAGTAATAAATGCATATTACTTACTTCTTTACCAAGATCAAAAAAAAAAAACTTTAAATCCGATGATTCGAGATAAAAAGCGTTCAAATAACTTGTAGATGAGTTCAAATCCGATTTTTAGACAAATACAAAAACCCATGTTTCTTTATGCCTTGCAATCTACCACCATAGTTGACACTGTGATAATCTACCCTGGTGAGATACATATGCCATGTCCCTTGCCACAGCTCCCTGTCAACCTAAAACATCCAAAATCCCAAAATCCATCTAGATCCCTTTTCCCAAAAACCGACTTTTCGATTGGTCAGTCACTAATATAACCATGTATAAATTGGGATAGGTGAAATTGGCTCCAATCAATATATTTTATTCAACAGAGAACCTATATTTTTTGTAGTGCCATTAAAGATGATTGAATTCAGCTATCACAAATAGAAATGTGGTCAGTTGTAGCTAAGAACTGTAATAATTTAGTGCCAAGTGTTTGTCCTTATGGTGTTCAGTAACTTCGAGATAATAAATTATGACTTGAAGCTCACAACTTCATAACTCTACGGCATTATATAATGAATTCCATGTGAACTTAATGATGCAAGTCAAAACTCAACGGTGAGATTCTGTACAACCCTTAATTACTTGGTGATAAATAAACATAACGTTATCATCTGTAAACCGGACGATGACCTACCTCGAACTTGCCACTAGTCCCTTCAGAAATGATGGTTTTGGTGAGAGAGTAATTTACAAAGAACTCCAAACAAGCTGCTAAAGGCACTATCGAGCTCATAATAGCCTCCTTCATCTCGCGAAACCATAAGAAAGTGTAGAGAATCAGCCAATGCTCACCTACACTGATCCTCTGAAGAATGGTCGTCATCTCTTTGGACCCATGGATCTTTGGTTAAAGATTGGCAGCATTCAAGAGAGTGGGTGACTAGGGCGGTCTGTAATTTTCTTTTTTTGATTTGAAGTCTGTTATCCGAATAACGATGATCTTTAGAACAGTGAGGAGTTCCATATTAATTGTGAAGAGGATAAAATTAGTAAAAAAACGAACAGATGTCCTGGGACAGCTTTGCGGGAGCAGAGAAGAGACCTTACTTAATTCTGTATCAGTCAGTCCCAAACTCTCCCGATCTCAACTCCATCGAAGTTGTTTGGAGTTGGATAAAAGATTACATCCTGCTGAATTATCCAAATGCTAGGTAGTGGAAGGAAGACAATGGACACAGATCTCACTTCGAGTAGCTGTTGGGTACACGGTACCGTACCTTCTGAGTTTTTTATGAGACTGCTGGAATTATTGCCTGCCACGTGTCAGGCGGTCATAGATGCCGATGGAGGTCTCACCAGTTATTGAATTTACCTACAATTGCCTTGAATCCTAGCTTTTTTTAACTCGAATCATTGGATTTAATGTATATTTTTTTTCTCTCTCATAGGAAGGATATATATACTAATCACTTATTGCTATGAAAAATATAATTTTTTAAGTATGATGCTGATAATAGATATACATATTTGACATTAATTTGATACATTTGTATATGAATAAACATTTTAGACTTAAATGTATTCAATCACAAAATATAGATCTGATTAAGTAAAAATTCATTTAAACAGTATGATATTTAGAAATGGTTTGGACTAGAAGGATACATAGCTCCTCATCCAAATCTTTCCTTTGCCAATGCCTTGAACATTCCTATGGTTGCTTCCTCTTTTATCCTATACTCACGCAATCGCTCTTCTCTTTCAGCTACCCTGATTCTTAAAAATGCTTCTTTCCTGAGCTCCCTTTCGTTTTTTTTCCTCTCCATTTCCTGCTTTGCCTTTTTGTAGAATTCAAAATCATTCCTATCACCAATAAGGTCTGAGTCTGGTATATCTGTTGTGCCCGGAGATTTTTCACGAAAGGATTTCATCTTTTCATTTAACTCTTTCTTTTTTTCAAGTTGTCGCTCTCGAGTGCCAGCCATAGATTGAGGAATAAGTTCATCGAGAGCAGCTTTTTGTTCCTTTCTGTCGGCCTTTCGAGCTAATTTGATTTCGTTGTGACAAGCGATTCGAGCTTCAGCATCAATTTCTGCGGATTATGTTAGTTACAAATTAGTCGTTGTTCATAATTAGTTCTGACCGCTCATTACTTGGATGTCCTGTGTAGAAGGTATAGTTGGACCTAGTCTCCTAGTTTTTGATTGCATTTCTTGACCAGGTAATACTGGACCAAATGACCGATCACTTAGATTCCCATCCACAGATTCAGATTCAAAAACAGATTTTGTTCCATTTCGTCTTGTAGAAGCGGATTCAGACGGATCCTCAAACGTCTGAGAGAATCTAGTCATTACATTTTCACGGGCTTTTCGCTTAGTTGATGGGTCATACCATCCTTCTGATAGTTCACCACGGTTCCTGATATGGGTTAGCAACGCTGTTTATTATCGATGCACATATAGGCCTCTTAATACCATTTGTGCATAAAACTTTTCCATCTTCCTTTCGTTTCTTTCTCATCAAGATCCTCTAGAATCTTGTTTTTTTGAATGTCAAGATATAGCGCAAAAGTATATTTATATTCCTTAAAATCATCTTTAACTAACGGATGAGAGTCATACGGGAGTGTTGGAGGCAATTGAGACTGGTATTTTTTGCGCTTGCGACTGAGATGTTCTTCATGATGAGATTTAAAGCATGAGCTTCGACCAGAGATCGGGTGTGTCGATGACTGGGGGTGAGAAGTGCGATGGCGTTTTGTTCTTTCAGGTTGATTAATCATGTCCGAGGCCGCCTGTGGTTCTTCAAACTTACTCGTCCACCCGATCTGGGAGGGTAACTAGTAGGAGTGGGGCTTATTTCAAGGCCGATTGTAGAGTGACAAAACATCATGAAACTAACTTCGACTTAGCATGGATCAGTAATTTTTAAATTACAGAGCTTAAACTTGGCCCTTCAAGTATCAACCGACGAAATAATTCAATATTTTCTACAGATTCATAAGTTTTAGAATATCAATAGTGGGTTTCCGAACTTTCAACTTGTTTCTACTTCTTTTTAGGATTGTGAGCTAAAACCTAGACGAACTGCGACGAAGAATCTATTGAAGATATCATGGTTTAAGGAAGTACAATTCATGTCTATTAGTATGGACATGTTGAGATTCAAAAATGATGAGGGTCAAAATAATATACTGAAATATAATCAATTAAATGTGTGGACTAATTTCGCTACTGCTGGAGGCAAAGCTGACCTACGCTGATATAAAGACAACAACTATGAGTTGGGATATTTTGTATGTAATCCATATTTTATTGTTGACGAGAGAAACTAACCTCACGCATGCCCTTTAACACATATCCATAAAACCATTACTTGGAAATAAAAAATCCTTGAATATCGTGAGTACCATTCTCTTATAATTTCGAGAAGTTCTTGCTCTCATTGCAGAAAGATATCCAAAAATAGAGTTTAGTGCATTTTCTGAGATGTAAATATACACATGTAAAAAAATATATAAACACACTTTTTCAGCTGTAAGAATAAAAACGAAGCAACACATTTTAGTTAGAAAAGTTCTTTTGAGAACATGTAAAATACAAAATGATTATTGCCTACTCATTTCTTTGGAGGCTATTTATTCCAGCCACATAAATCCAAAACGAACTTTATCCTGAAATGTTAAAATATCAACCGAGCGCTTCATTCATGACGTCAGCTAAAATGCCTACCTGAGGCTTATTGAATGGTCTTTTCCCAACCATTCTCTTATTTGGAAATTTCTTACAATTTCCAGATGTGACAGAAGATTGGTTTCCAAAAACTCCTTCTACCTGAGAAAATTTCTCCTCTTCTGCTATTATCTCTGGTCCCTGATGTAGCTGATTCTTTTGTGAGGCTTTATTGATCTCTAAGTTCTGTGAGTTCGTTTGACTGAAACTAACGGTAGCCTGTGTCTGTGTCTCAACGAAAGGGTGATCTTCAAGCGCTCCTGAGGGAAGATCATATACCCAATTGTTTTTCTCCATGAGACTTACAAAGCGAGCCACCATTTCTTCTTCGTTACTTGTACATGACTCGCTACCTTTTAGAGTTTCCCGACTACCGATTACAAGGAGTTTGGTTTTAGCTCGTGTAAATGCAACATTTATTCTTCGCCAATCCTTTAGAAGTTCGCCAATTGATTGAGCATCATTGCTACGAACCAATGACAGAATAATTACCTCCTTATCGCGGCCTTGAAAACGATCTGCAGTGTGCATCTCGACCTGGTTATGAGCTCGGAGATAATGATTGAGAAGCGCTAGTTGAGAGCGATAATGAGTCATTACACCAATACTTGAAGCCGCGACACCAACGCTAAGAAGACCATGAACCAATAGCGTACATATCCTCGCTTCGGTCGGATTCACAATTCGATTTCCTTTTGCCTCTTCACGCGAGAGCGGAAGCAATGGATCTGTATTGATAAAGGACACTTTCGTAGCTGGGATGATTAGATCATGGAGCCAACAGCGACTATTTACTGGGCCAAGACATATCATCTTTTTACTGCTAGATGATGTTGTAGGTAAAGTGTGATAATACTGTAAATTTTCTAGGTTAGGAATATGAAGTTCACGCTGTGCAACTGCCCGGTTGCCGCACTTCAGCCGACCGTTATAGATCAAGCTATTACTAAGTGTCATGATATCTTCACACATTCGATACTGATGTTCCAAATACACTACTGAATCTGGATGTTTCTCAGAAAGAAGCATAAAGAGACTAATATCTAAGCCTCCTTTTCGTGCATCTTCATTTTGCACGAGCGGGGGTAGTTGATAGTGATCACCCACAAGAACGAACGTATGAGACAAGCGTATTGGGCCTAAACATACAGGAAGTGTGATTTGAGAAGCTTCATCAACTATACAATAGTCGAATATTCGTTCATTAAAGATAGCATGATTTATCCCAAGACAAGTTGTCGCTACTATAGGAGTATCATGCCAGTCGCTTCGAATCTCTTCAAATGAACTCTTCGGTTCGGAGGCCAAGGTAACAAAGTCTTGTACCTCTGGACTTATCTTAGAAAGCTGCCCGAGTCGTAATATTGGAATAGATTGATCTTTGAGTTTGAGCAGAATATTATCTACAGCTGTGTGAGTATATGATGTTAGCAACACACTTTTCCCTTGAGATATTAACGCTCGTATCATATAGGCTATTGTGGTTGTTTTTCCAGTTCCAGGCATACCAAGAATAAGAGCATAGTCTTCGGCATTCATTACCTTTTCAATAGCTCGTCTTTGGTCAATATTGATCTCATCGTGCTGTTGAAACTCATATGGAGATATTTGAGCTTTAAAGCTAGGTTTTACAAGATCTACGACTAAGTTCCGAATCTTTCGGGAGCCAAATGCGCTATCTTCCATGATTTGTATTAAATTATTACGGACAGTTGCCATACCACTACTGAACTCGTCTTTATCTAGTCGATACTTGATGGCAGGTGTCGTCTCTTCGTTTTGATTTTCGCCTGAATCTCCACCATATTTTGTGAAATTCATAATACCAGTAAATACTTGGTTGTTTTCTTCATCAAAATTAGGTTGTCGGATTCGAGCATTATGCAATCGACGATCAACTTGTACTGCAATTTTATGTTTCCAAACCTGAGTGACAAAACCATTTGCTAGCGCAAAGTGTCCTTCCTCATCTGAAACAACAATCGGCTCACCAGCTGTGATTTGAGAGTCTAAAAATGAGAAGCCATGTGTTGGATCGAGCTTAATCATAATGTATTTATATCGAGAAATTTTAGTGCTTTTAGGATCTTCCTCAGAAGATCCTGGCTTTATAACCACATTTGAAAAGCACCTTCCAAGCTTTTCGCGCTCAGAGCTTAGCATAGTCCATAATTCTCGTCTATATTTCAAATACTCTGTTTCTTCCTTTGTCAATAGATCATCCCATTTTAGAAAGAAATCTTTGTGCTCTAGGGTTAGATGCATGACGATTTCGTCAAATTTACCTTTCATACCACTTGACTCACCAGTGCCACTATCAACGAATTTATGATATATGGAACATGGAACTTTTGCGTAGCATTTACTGCACATGTGTTGCTTTTTTAACATAGCTGGAAGCTGAAAGCTTCGTTCACGGACGAAGCATGCAAGTTCATTTCGTTGCATAATCATATGGCGAAGTTCATGACGAATGGCTGGGATTTGTTTTGTTTCCGAAGTTTCCATATAGTATAGAATACCATATGCTACTTCAATATCGTATCGATCAGATAAGAGTAAGCTGTACAGCGCTGTTTGAGCGATATGGGATGTGCTCGGGTTTTTTCCTGTTTTGAGCTCGAAAGGAACAGTTAAAGTACGTTTAAATTTTTCATCTTTTACAGTAACTTGTACTGTTGCATCAATATTACCTTTGAGCCCATACGTTGGAGACCAAATATGTTCTTCGATGTCAAGTAATTTGTCGATACACATAAACGAAGACTTTCCATTTAATGATTTAACGATTGCTTCTGGCTAGCCATTTGGTAAGTAAAGATGAAGACACTCTAAGTAGTCATACTAAGCTAACCTTTGGAGACGGAGAAATAAATTTATTAGCCCATGACTGCATTTCAAACATTTTGTCTTGCAAATAGATAACAGCATCAGGTATCTGAATCTTGACGCTATAAAGATCTTCGACGTGTTTGACAGCAATTTTTTTAATTAATTCTGTTAGCCAGTCCGAGTCCCATCGATTCGATACCATTGCAGCCTGAAAGATTTCATGAAGCAAAGTTCCATATACGAGAGAAGGATTTGGCTCACTTGTAGCCTTGATCCTATCCTGAAGAACAGCCCGACGAATACAACTAAAAGAATCAGCGACCACGGTAGAAGAGATAAGATGATCTGGATGAAGGATAAGCAAATTTTCGGCATCATCCACATAACAATGACCAAATTCATTAAATGATCCAATTACGTGAACAAATACATCCACAATAACCGGTGTCTCCACCCATATACCCCGCAAATGCACATGTTTTAAACGCTTTGTATGTTCAATACGAAGTAATAAAATCTACCAATTGTGAGCTAATCATTTTTCGTCTGTAAATTAAATACATTACCTTTTCTATCTTCTCACGGCTATTGGTATCTTCGTAGGTGGACTTAAAGATATCGACCACTAAGTATCTTTGGATCGCTCGAGCTTTTTGATGAAGCTGAAATAAGTTTAGTGATTTTTGAAATTAAATTAGTTATAAAAATATCGTACGTACAGTCGTAAGACTGTTAGGCGTCTGCAATGTAGAAGCTTCTGCAGCTTTAAAGTCATCATCGTCTAAACCATCATCATCAAATTCATCTTCTGATTCAGTCTTTGCTCTATTACTGAATCGTGTGGTAGCCATATTTTTTGGTAACGAATTATTCAATTCATTCACAGATTGATTGTCGTATTGAGAGACCAGGAGCTCTAGGTCAACGGACAGAAGGTCATCTTCAGAATCATCAAAATCATTACTTTTATCATTTATCTTTAATTTATGGCATGTTTGTAAATATGGAGATTTTTTTGGTGACAAACCTTTCTCACTTAGACATGGCTTACTGTTTGAATGATCTAAGGATTTAAGAGGAACTGATTCACTGTTTTGTAAAAAGATGGGTGTTCCGGTATTAGTTTTACATGCTTGGAAGAGGCTAGAATCTAACTCATCATCATCAAAGTCTCCATAGTCTGTATTTTCGGAGCAACCCGATAAGTTGTAATGGGAATTAGTTTTCTGCTCAACAAGAGATGTTTCCACCTTTTCCTCTAATAGTAATGTCGTTTTTAAACGATTTTCATCTATTGTTGAACAATTTTTAGATATCTCTTTTTCAGTAGAAGTCTTTGCATGTTCAGAAATACTATTTAAGTTCAAAAGCTTTCTTTGTGCCACGTGTGGTGGCTTAAAGCGATTTAACCCCTCTCTTACACGCCCGATCAATATAGATAATTTAGAGGAGCCGTTAAGAGGTGATTCAGTAAAATTATCTTGATGATCTATTCTACTAAACTTCTTTCGTTTAGGAAAATGATCACCACAACTATTTGCTCTTCTGAATTCAGACATACATCTTGGATTACTACCCTCTTGTGCAAGTTTAGGGGAAGAAGTATTCATTATATGAGCAAGGGAAGATATTGACTGGCTTTGTGAGGTTGAAAACTTCGAGCCATTGCGAGAATATCGGCCCCAGAGTTCGGATCCGGGATCGAAATGAATAGGTGCATGTGTCGGTGATGAGCCAAGAGGAGATGAGCTTCGAGCTCGCTTATTAGCTGCTCTAGTAGAGTTAATGTTTAGGGCAAAATTATGTAATTCCCCCTTCTTATGATCCCATTCCAATCTCTCTTCTGGCGAAAGTTCTTGTTTCATCCTCCGAAAATCTACCATTCCAATTAAGTCCGGTAGGGCTAATTTACTAGCAGGAGTTGAAGGAATTTTATTTTTACTATTGTTGCATGGAGTGGTAGATAGAACTTCCTTTTCCTCTTCCGTTTCTCGTAGTTTGTGCGCCCCGGCGATTTGGATTCTCTCATTCACAGTGTCTTCGTTCTCTTTCTCGTCTTTGAGCCACAAATTAAGCCTGGTCTTCTTCTGAGTATTAACTTGAGCACCATAATGGAAGTTGCTCAGTTTATTTTTTGTAGCAGTAGATACTGGTAATGGTAGTTTTTCTTTTAGTGGCTTTGAATTTAAATTGGTATTTTGTTTCTTTTGCATACTCCTATTATGACCCCATGGCTGCTGAGATTCAAATCCTGTCAATTTCAAAGAAATTTCAATTAGATTGAAAAACTGACCTTTGCTTTAGCAGAATGATTCTGTTCAGAAAATGACCTCTGGATTGGCATGCTGCTTTGGCGCATCAACGCCAATAAGTTTTGATTGGGCTGCCTGGAAAAATGGATCCAGTCCCACAACGCGTCTCACAACGCGAATCCCTGAAAAACCAACGTCTCTGTAGTAGTTTGTTTCTTGACGTACGCGATATGACGTTCTTGTTGGTGTAGGAACCAGCTACATAGTAGTATTCTTTGTAAATATTGTAAAAGACTGCGTCGTATCATGACTTGGTAGTTGATGGCTGCTCTAGCGCTCCTTCCGAAATTATGTGAATGATGCGACTATATGATCTCGCCAAGCTCAACAGCATCAAATTAACAATAAAATTTGTTTTATGATGCCGTCAGAAAAGCCTTTACCGTTTCCCTATCAATTCGCTGCAGGTCTGTAAATAGCATTTATTATAGCTTGACGTGTTTGAATCTAACTGTTCACAATGAAAAGGGGCGGTTGCAGGTATCTCTGAGGTAGATTTTTGGATATCTACAGCCTTCATGCACAATTCAAGCTAATTACTCGTAATATAGATTCTAGTTATGTTAGTTTTCACAGGACATTTAGTTCTTCTTCGACTTCCAACTCAATTTATGCAGGTACCCACTAGATGTAGTGAAAACTAGAATGTATGCAAAATACCAAAAAAAGAGCACATGTTGATAATTAACAATTTTCTAGACAATTGCAGTCTAGTAAAAGTGCTCTAACAAATCAGTATGGAGGAATGCTGGATTGTTTTCAAAAAATTGTGCAAACTGAAGGGTAGAATATTTCTGAACCTCTGGAAAAATTCTTGCTTTTCACTGATGATTGCAAGATTTTCTCGATTATATCGTGGAATTGAAGCTCCAATCCTCATGGAGGCTCCTAAAAGAGCAATAAAATTTGCAGCTAATGATTTCTGGGGAAAATTTTATCGTGATCTTTTTGGAGCCACAAAATTGGATCAACGACTCTCGGTACTTGCTGGTGCTTCTGCCGGTGCCACAGAGGCCTTTGTAGTTGTCCCATTTGATCTTATCAAAATTAGACTACAAGATCGTGTTTCAGCTAGTAAATATAAGGGGGCAGTTGACTGCCTTATAAAGACGGTTAAGACTGAGGGAATACTTGCGTTATTTAACGGACTTGAGAGCACACTTTGGCGCCATATCTTCTGGAACTCGGGCTATTTTGGATGTATATATAAGATTCGAGAAATTCTACCAAAATCCGATGTAAGAAGAACACAAATAACCAACGATTTAGTATCAGGAGCAATTGGTGGAACTGTTGGAACTATTTTGAATACACCAATGGATGTTGTTAAGTCACGGATTCAGAATAGTCCCAAAATTCCCGGAGTAGCCCCTAAATACTCATGGGCATGGCCAGCGGTTGGGATTGTTTTCAGAGAGGAGGGAGTTCGTGCACTTTACAAAGGATTTCTACCTAAAGTTATCAGGTTAGGTCCTGGTGGAGGTATCCTCTTAGTGGTTTTCACTGCCGTGTCAGACTTTTTCAAAAAAATTACTGATGTGGCATGATAAAAAAAAGTGACGAGTGTGTGAATAAATTCTTTGCTTTTATTACGATAGCTTTATATACGATATTTATTACTCAATGTTCCAAGTCTTACTGGCTCATTTAAAAATGCAAAATTATCCTTCCAAGTGCTTCAAGTGAAGTTCAACTGATGAGAATCACGTTTGATTATTTGTCGTATTGCAAGTATACTCTCAATAGCTTTATAAATCGTTCTCAGTAAATTTTCACTTCAAGCAACTAGCGCACAGCTTAAATTCTCATTATCGGTTATATTTATTGCTTTTTTTCTTGTAATACTCTGTGAATTTATCATGTTTTTATAAATTTCACCTTGGACTTTTGCAGGCCAAAATATTGAAGAAAAGATTCAAAAAGCTTACCAATTTTAAAATCAGAACTGCATCTATAAGTAATACACTGTTATTTTTTGCTAGTTGCAGTTGTTAGAGTATGCTACCAAGTAGGAGCATATTTCTCCTTTTTCCTCTTGAATTTAGAGATTTCTCAACAATCAAAAAGACCCCCTAAAATATATGTTGGGGATTTGCACTCATTTTGTCGAATACTCTTGGAGGTCTTAACAATATTGAAGTCTTTCAGGGTAAAGAAACCTCAAAGTATCTAATGTTCCTTGAACTTATCATTTTTGAGTACATGTTATTTCTCTCGGCTACTCCAGTAATATCGACATCTAATTAGGATCTGACTTAGCGACCAATGCTTAGGACTTTTTATACTGATTGCAGCTTCTAGGTAGCCGGATGGGCACTCTAACACTAGGCGGATCTTGAGCTTTTCGATAATTTTATTCTTTTCTCCGATTTCGATTTCAAGCATATTTCTAGTATTACTGAGAGCTATAATTAAGTATACTTGTCAGAGTTTTGCCTTAATAATACATATAGGAATTTAACTTTCTGGACTATATGTAAAAAACTCGGGATGCACGTCAGATCCTCTATAGACAAAGAATTGATACCCAAGTGAGCACTGTAAAAAACCAGAAAAAGATGTGAAGGTGAAATCCTAGCCCTTGGAAACATGAAATTTTTAATTACCATAGCACCTTTCATTCACCTATATATAGACTTCATTTTTGTTCGATGCCTTCTTAAGGATGAATCAAAAGCAAATCTCGACTTTGCTCCTCAGACGACCCACAACTCTTCGAAAGCCGCCTAGCTCGTGATAAACAACTAGATTCTCGGGTATTCATTGGAGCTCAGAGGATGATTAATCCCCGTCTTCAGACTATCAAATTTTATTGCGAAGTCAGTTCTACAGCTAAGAGAAAAAAAAAAAAGTAAAATCAACCCAATCTACCAGTTGGTGACACGGAAATCTTCTCTTCAATAGATATAAATATTTAAAATCGAAATCACTCAATTCATCGACTTCAAGCAGTCTAGCGACAATTCAAACGACTGCAAATTATACTAGCCCAAGCCTTCATAAATTTTAGCCTGTCAAGAATAATTTTCCTTAATCTCAAAAAACCATCAACACGGCTTTGGAGAAGTCATCTGAGTTTTTAAATTTCGATATTTAAACTTGTAGATGATATAGTGAGAATGTTGGAAGCGACGTTTAAGATCTTCTTATAAGCCAACATACAACCAATATAAAAATTAGAAAAGTTGAGCAAAACTCGAGAAACGTTGAATCCGTGTATAAGAAAAATCCTACTTCTCATCCAAAATTTATCAGATCGGCTAGAATGCGATAACAGCCAAAGTGTAGAGGGTCAGGTTTATTCTATACATTACTCGATGCTATCTGATTTACCCCATTTTCTACCAAAATTTATTCGAACCTAAGCTTATTGTCTTTCAATATTGGTAATCGATTTATATCATGCCCGTTAGCTTGCTCACATCAGTCATATTGAATATTTAATGAGATATCCACGTATCTCTATGGACGAACAGTCAATCCACACAGTATTACTCTACATGCTTTTAGGGGCGCCCAACCAACGATTACTACGCCAATTAGTATAAAAAACGACTAACTCAATGCATGAAGCATAGTATGACGTATGTCAAGGCTCCTATGATGATTTGCATCGGCTGACGGGCCGTAACAATGTTACGTAACATATAGGTACTAATAGCTAGCATGTAATTGCTGGCACTAAGGGGTTGGCCTAGCTTGATATATTTAGCTAGTTTGTCTGTTAGCCCCTCAGTTGGGATAATATTGTATAAGTACAAAGGTACAGCCTTTAACTTTCCTTTCTCCACTATGAGAGCTCTCAAAATGGAGAAGGGAAAGTTAAAGGCTGTACCTCTGTATGTCAAATTGGTGTGATTAAAAAAGGTAGTTGTTATTTTGCAACCCATGTAAATTAATATTTTGCAACCCTAGTCCAAATGGGCCACTTATATTGTCGAAACCTGAAACCTCTGTATTTTTCTC